>CAUYRT010056990.1:0-35863 GCA_963574885.1 Lepilemur ruficaudatus | reverse complement strand
CCAGAATGTTTTCGTCTCAGCACGGACTGGTTCTCACCACTCTGCCTCAGGAAGTTGACGTTTGCGTCTCCTCCTTTGCCCTTTCCCGTTTGCGGGTCAAGGCACCCTGGCTTGTTTGCAAGTCACAAGGTGTCTTGAGGCTGATCAACAAGAAACAATCCGTGTGAGAACTGATGTTCTGAGAACTGCTTTGTTCAAACATGGCTGAGAGATGACCCGGTGTCCACTACACTTCACTTAGTGCTCAAATGTAGTATGCTAAAGGCAGGGTGCAGGGCAGGATTGGTGAGAAAAATTTCTTTGCAGATTCCAGGCCTTTATCCAGTGAACTGTAGCCATTCAAAGCTGGACAGCCTTCTCCTGAGGCACAGAAAGACAGGCAGGACTGGAGAACAACTCATGGACCTAGTGGAAGCTGGGCTTCTGAGGTAAGAAATATCAGATAGTTTAGTGATATGAGCTATAAGATACAAAGAAATGGTGAACTGGATCTAATTAAAGCTTCAACAAAACCCAGTTTCAACAAATCTAAAGATTTGATTGAGTCAGCATTACAAAGAAGAAAACAGGGAGAAAAAGTGACAAGATATATTTTAAGGTAGTATTATTTATTCTGTTTTATACAATATCTAGCATATAATAAAAATTATGAGACATGTGAAGGAATGAGAAAGTATGAGCCATGGTCACAATAGGAAACAGATAATACGGGCATGCACAGAAATGGCCCTGATTTGGAATTAACTGACATACTTTAAAATCACTATGATACATATGTTACAGGGTCTGTAGAAAAAGTGAAAATACACATGAATAGAAAGGGTATTTTAGTAAAGAAATGGGAACTGTTTAAAAAATTGAAATACTAGAAATTAAATAAAATATTAGACGTGAAAACTTCACCTGATAGGGTTATCAGCAAATTGGACACAGCAGAGGACGAAATCTGTAAACTTGAGACAGATTAATAGAAATTATGCAAACTGAATACAGAGAGCAAAAACGGGGGAAAATGGAAAACAATATCTATTAATAACATCTGTAGGACAATATCAAATCATCTAGTATACAAGCCCTTGAGATCCAAGGAATAGAAAGATGACAGAAGAAATATTTGAAGAAATAAAAATGGAGAAATCTTCAAAATTGACTAAAGATACCAGAAAAAAGAAATGAGAATTGTGTCTTACAGAGTTGGTGGATTAATTCCACAGAAGTGTGCCCTTTTGTTCAGCTGGCCACTTTGTTGCAGCTTTTATCCCCACAGTGTATGACCCTGGGCATATGGGCCAGTGTGGCTATTTAACAGGGGGACTGATGCCTTCTGCTAGGAAATCCAACCGCAGACACTTTGCCAGGATTCTGCAGTCCTTGTTCTTCCTCTGCCTTTCCTGGCTTGTTCTTCCTGCCTCTGTTGTTCATTCCTGCTCTGCTTTCTGCTTCGAATGTCATTATCTTCCTATTGCTGTATTGTGTGTTTTTATTGCTTAATTATTTTTTACCCAGTACAGTTAAGTACATAGTATATTATCAGTATCCTACTTTTATTATCCTTATTAGTAAAAATTAATGATTTACATGGGAGTGCACTTTCCCCCCAATTGCTTACAGATTTACTTGAACTTTTTTCTTAATACAATCATTCCTATGACATTTGCCAACATATTTTCATTGAAATATTTCAAAGGGCTCGTAGAATACTTGGCAGCAGTACTTTGAGACACAAATACAAAAGTAAACAACATGCAGGGAACATTTGAACAGGCTTTGGCATCAGCTAAGTAAACCAATTGAAAGATAAAATCTGCTGCTTAAATCTAACAGATGACTAATGGAAAATTACGGAGCCTCACTTCTAACCTTGACATTCTTATGAGGCTTTAGTTTCACAAGAGATCAGGCATGCATGCATAATAAGTAGAGCACCCAAACAAAAATATGCCTTGTTGAAAACATTCATCTATGAGAAGTTTCTGCTTATTTTGTTTTTCCTACTCCTGGCATTGGAATTTGGTCAGAATAATTACATAGGGGTCATTGTTGAATATGCCTTGAAAGATTCTTTTATTTGCAATTTATGAAGACTTATATTTATGTTTAGAACCACTGAAGTCACTTTGGAATGAAAACTATGTAAATTTTATTAGGCAATCAAGTAGGAACATAATTATGTGCAACAGTGGGTTTCCAGATTCCTTTTTTTAACTAAGAAATTGCAATAAAATTTATTGTGGTATATGTAAAGATGTTGCCTTCTTTTTGATCAATTTGGGTTCATTTCTTGTAATTTCCAAATTCATTAGCTAGTCTGTTGTATCTCTCTTTTTTTTTTTTTTTTTTGTGAGACAGAGTCTCACTCTGTTGCCCAGGCTAGAGTGAGTGTCGTGGCGTCAGCCTAGCTCACAGCAACCTCAAACTCCTGGGCTCAAGCAATCCTTCTGGCTCAGTCTCCCAAGTGGCTGGGACTACAGGCACGAGCCACAATGCCCAGCTAATTTTTTTCTATATATTTTTAGTTGGCCAATTAATTTCTTTCTATTTATAGTAGAGATGGGGTCTCGCTCTTGCTCAGGCTGGTTTCAAACTCCTGACCTTGAGTGATCCGCCCACCTCTGCCTCCCAGAGTGCTAGGATTACAGGCGTGAGCCACCGTGCCCGGCTGTTGTATCTCTTAATGCTTATGTTCCATATTGGTTTTGTATATTTTTCTAATTCTTACTCCAAATCATTGAAGTTGATTTTAAGCATCATATTTATTAGTTATATTTCTAAAAAGACTGACATCTTTCTTATATTCTTTATAAAATGCTTAGTGTCATTTTATAGTTCCAGGTATAGTGTATTTTTCTTTTTAGAGAAAGTATATTGGACCTATTTCTTTTTCTACAATATATTTTCTGAATTCTTTGTGTTGCTGCCCGTGATCTACTTACATTAAAGCAATAAGAGGAGTATAGAATTTTACTAATTTGGGAGAAAAGTATCCAAGTTGAAAAGAGCAGAAATACGTTTACCATGTTATTTTTTGTGTAATACCACAAAATAGCCACTGGAATATTAATTATAAACTATGCTAATATGTAGATTATCTACAAATAATTTTGAACATAGTATAAAGGTTATTGAATCTCAACATTGTTGGTCACAGTATCTGAAAACAGGTAGTTTAAATATAATTAATAACCAAAAAAACCTAAAGTTTTTCTTAAACACTAAGACCCAGCTACCAACAGATGATATGATATATAATAATTGTCTTCATACTTAATTATATCATTTTTACAGGGAAGATTTTTTTTCTCTGAGCATAAATCATTACAAATTTCCATTGATGTGTTTTCCATACTGTGGCCTCAGATAGAATCTAGATGAGAAATTATATTTTCAACTATTCTCCCAATTAATGTTTTCTCGTATAATAGTAAATATGAATTTTGTTTTGAAAAAATGACTCAGGAAAGAATTTTTGATCACTATGGTGGTTGTAGATCTGTGAAATTGTTAATGAGACATGTAAATAGCCTAGACATCTCTCAGGTGTAGCAAATGGGCAGACTGGGTGTTCTTCCAAACTGAAAATGTAGCTGTGTACAAACACTTCTCTGCCTGGTTTGCAAAATCAAATGTTTGAATTTAAAGTTTGTTCATATATTTTTAAAGTTATATAGATGTTCTTCTTTTTTTATTATGTTTCATCCACCTTTTAAACATTTTTCACAGGCTGAACTCAGAAGGTACCTATTATATGTAAGTACAAAAAGCAAGGGACTTAAAATTCATGTTTATCAGGAAGTTTGAATAGTAAGTTTATCCCAGATCACATTGCCTGACATATCATAGGTGAATAATAAATAGTTGAATGAAGAAATGAATCTCAAAGAGAAGAATAGCACCTCTGTTCTAGAGGCAGAGAAAAGCGGCAGTATCTTCCCTTCCTTATTTGTAACACCCAGCATCTGGTAAACATTTTTCCTCCTCCATTTCCTCCACCTCCTAGTGGAAAAAGGACTGTTTACTACAAGAATATTGATTTTAAGATTAAAAATTCATGTGATTGTGGTTTAACTTTCTTAGTTTTCTACTATCTTTACCTATGTACTTCCACGCTACCATTCTCTTCTCTCTAAAGCCTCCCATCTTCTTGTTCTATGACTCACCAACTGTAATTCAACATGTTTAAGTAGATTGAACTGAAATATAGTCTTAAGATAGTTTAATTTACCTTTATGTGTTAATTTACATTAACAAATTACAAATTTACATGAACAAAAACACACTAGCATTTTGGCGCAGTAGAAATGCCTGCAACTGGCTTCCTTGCAGTGACTTGCTTTGGACATTTGTGAGTGCTATAATCAGGAGTAATGGTGGTATAGCAAAATAGTATTGATTAATCATATTGACATCAGTATGAAATAAAATTTGTATCAGTGGTAAATAAAAAGTAGACATACTACTAGATAGTTTTATTAGGAAAATGCAAAGTAGTATAATCATGAAATATTAATGATAACATCATGATACATGTTTTAACTTTAAGGAGAAAAATGAGATAGCTGAGGAATGGTAAAGCATCAGTCTTTTAATGTAACACTGCATACTTGAAACAGATATCCTTTTCGTTTGTCACACAATACAGCTATTGTAATGTGAACAAGTATAACAGTCATTGATAATAGTTATGTAATATTCTAAAGAGAAATTTCTCTTAACATGATCATATTTCTGCAGAACAACATTACCTATATTGGTTTACCATTCTGAGCTTCCCCCATGGATTCTCTCCACCTATAAGATTTGGTTTCCTAACAGTCTCTAAAAGGGAAGAAAGTATTTTGTTTCACTGCAGCACTTTGATGCTTTTATTATACCAAGGCAATAAGATGTATTTCAACTTAATTGATGTTGTTTTTTGAGTTAGAGCACAGGACAACTAGGTGGAATTCAATAGATGGGTGTAATTCCTGAAATTGGCACTGGCAAATTTGCTGAGAAGACCCACCAAAATTATTTTATCAGTTATAGAATTCACATGATACAATGAAGACCATAATAGACTCCAGATGTAGAAGATGTTGTAACTTATTAACTTAATTAACAAGCAATATGATTAAATGTCATTTTGAAATAAACAATACTACTGATCTAATGTCAGTAACACATGTACTCATACCTCTTCTTCATATAGGGATCATTTATGCTAATTCAGTGTGCTCACTTTTTGTCTTGCACTCTCTGTTTTTGTCTTTCTCCCTCTCTCTCTCACTCACTTTCACACACACAGACATATACATCATATACATACACATGCACATTACACATATACAAATAGAGACACAAACACACAGTTTTAAGATTTAAGGGCATGTTGTCGAGGTATACAAAAGACTGAAGTTAACTGATACATAAGTGAACCAAAGTTTCCTTAGCATACTGCTCTTATCAACTAGTTAATTCATCATTTCTACTCTAAATACATTTCTGCATTATTCAAAGTCTTGAAGAATTAAATTTCAAAGTCAAAGTTTTTCATATTTTATATATTATTGATATTGTAGTGTGGTTAGTAAATGTTCTATTCAAAAATCTGTTAATGGTCAACATATTTCAATCATAAAACTTGGATTAAGATTAGCATATTGTATATGAAATATTACACAGAAAAGAATTGCTAAGTTGTCACAGAACACATCAGCCTGTGGGTGTTGTCACTATTAACTTACTTAAGAATATTCTGGATATTCTTACAATGATGGATTTACACGTGGTTACAGATGATACCTTGGTTATTATTATTATTAATAAGGGTTTTTTTTTAGAATTTATTATTGCCTCTTGGATGCAGTAGAGTTTGAAAATAAGAAAGTGAAAAAGAGTAGTTATTTTGATGCTATTGCCTTCTTTATAGGAAGTAAGCTGGGTGACTGGAAAGCACAGAGTGGAAGATTAAGAGAAATAAGTCTGAATTCAGATTTGTGTATTTATGAATAGACTAATATGTATGCAGGTAATCCTCCTCCTCTTTGTAAGGTTGATGCTGTACTTGAAGGAGTACATGCCCATTGGGAGATGTTATGGTAAATCTTTAGTCTCTAACATAAATATTGTAATATTTTACTTTCCGTGTGTGGCTAATGTAGAAATATATTATGATATATGGCTTCAGATTTAAATAAGATAAAATACAAAGATGATATTGTATACTAGCACTGAAAGATTTCATTGACCAATGGATGGTGAATGATCTATAAGGACCTCCTCATCAGTCTGCAGTGATTTTATGAGATTGATTTGTTTTACAGTCTTTGAGAATGGCCTCATTTTAGCATATCTTATTTAATATGAATATTTTAGCATATTTACTTAATATGAATAGTCACGTTGAATAAGTATGTATTGTCCAATACTTTAATGTTTTTCTCTTTGATTCATTTATCATTCTCATTTTACACTTAATTTTTATCATGTTAAGGAAAACTCAGTGTGGCTTACTAATGACTGTGCAAATTAAATCAGCATAGTGACCAAAGTTTTATAGAAATTTAGTCAAAATGTTATAGCATTCCTAGAGCAATGGGTAATTTATGAATAGTTTCTTTCTGAAAAGAGAAAAAAGAATGCAGAGGCATAGTTTATAAATTTTATCTTAGTACAATAGTCAATGAAGGAGTTTCTTACTATGTGTGGGTAATCTTCCAGACATTGCTATACCCAGTAGACCTCAATTAAATTATCTGTTGCCCAGGCTCTAGGCGTCTTTGTGACAGCCCTACAATGGTGAAGGGTATCTGCACTAATATGACATGTACTAGCCACATGTGGCTGTAGAGCACTTAAAATGTGGCTAGTGAGACAGTAAAACTGAATTTTTAATTTTATTTAACTTTAGTTTACTTAAATTTAAATTTAAACAGTCACTTGTGTTTAAATAAAGTGGCTACTCTATTGATAACACAGCAACACTTAGTCTTTTCTGTGGTATTCAGTGATGTTCATCTCAGGGGGGATGTTTATATAATTACATTTTGATCTTTACTCTGATAAGTTCATTGGTTTTTTTCAAGCAACAGAAGTCAATTTCATCTTAAAGTAAGAGAAAGATTTATTGAAAGGGTATTGAAGGAAGAGCTGATTAACCTTCAGAAAGGCAGACACAAGACATATCTAAGGACCTTGGTATCAGGAGCCTGATATTTTTGAGGGGCTGTTGTTAAGTGACTAAGGTCTAATGTCTGGAAAGTCTCTTGTAGTCCTCATGCACTAGGTGTCTCCAATTGAATCAATATTCTATGGCGGTGGTGGAAGTGGATGGGAAATGATATTGGTATTGACAAAGCCACTGGAAGGATCAGTGTATGCTGGGTAGTTGCTACAACTTGCGTCTAGCACAAATACCAAGTTGGATTGATATTTAGAAGATTGCATAGCCTGTCATAGGATAATAATTACAATGGTTAAAATACAGCATGTTAGGAATTTCTTAGAATCTTTTCTTGATGCTCAAATTGTGTTGCATAGTGTATGAGCATCGACATCACTGAAACTTGTTAGAAATACAGAATCTCAGACCCCAACCTAGACCTACTGAGTCAGAAAGTGCATTTTAACACATTCTGTTGAACTATTTTTATGCACATTAAAGTTTGAGGAGCATGGTACAGACCACATAAAATTTGTCTAAGTCAGCATAATGATAGTTTTTATGTGATAATTTCATTCTTAACATTGCATAACTTGTATTTTCCTTATACTTATTTCAGTGTGAAATAGAATTGTTTCCTGACACATATTAATTATGCTAAATAATAATATACCCATCAATTTATAATTTTAGTTAACTTATTCTCCCCTTAGACTAGTAGTCATGCAGTATTAAAATATAAGGCTGAAATTGGAGAATAATGAAATGTGCAACTGATATGCCATATTTTTAATATGAAGGCAAACTACACTCCAAAGAATTCTTATAAATGCAAAAGTATAAATTGATAAACTAGAGATAAATAAAAATTTATTTTAAAATATTTAAAATTTTTTAAATGCAGTGAATTCATCTATAGGCAATATACAAACATCTTTTCAGATAGTAAGAGGCATAATATTGTCATTTAGAAAACTGCTAGAAGTTCTTAAACTCACATATTTCAAATGGAATATGTAATTTTAACGAAATTAACTTTTCAATATTGTTGGATGTTTTCTCTGCTTTTAACGTACATATTTATCTGAAATTATCTGTTTATATCAGTGTAGAAAAACTCTATATATGAAGAGCTCCACTTGGAGAATCTGAGATATGTTTGTATATGACATATGAAAACATACATGTAAGACATTTATGGAAACGAGCCTAAAAAATCCCCAACTAAATTCCATAGTTGAAAGTCTATGGCAGGTTGGTCAGAGTGCAGTGGTGTTTGCAACAAATTGATCACAACACGTTACAGATTCCTTTGTTCCTTCTCCACTCGCATTGCTCCACCTGACCAGCCTTTAAAAAAAGAAAAAAAAGAAAGTCTATAGTAAATCTGCTGAAAAATCAAAATTAAAAAAAAATTAAAATTTCAAAAATTACTAGAGAAGTACCTCACTAGTAAGTTAATGAATATATTTGGAAAATTGTACTATATATTTAGGGTAACTAATCAATTAAAAATTTTTTTTTTAGAATTGCTGACCCTTTGTTCTTAATTTTCATTAACACCACAAAGTTTAGAAAATTCATGCAAAGGAAGACCGATTATGTGGTGTGACTTAAGTTCAGCTTTACTTGAACAATAGCATTGTCTATGAAGTTATAAATGACTACTTTATTCTGTGACTCAATTTTCAAGTAATTTGAAAGACTATTTTAAAAGTTGTTACTAACAACTTTAGAAATTAATGACGAGAATAAAAGTAAATAATTCACACATACTTTTAGTACATTATTTTAGACATTGAACAATATAAAAATTTTTTTAGTTAGTCCTTATTCTTTGAGGCCATCTGCCTTAAAAGAAATTATAGTTTCTGCTATTTTGCAAGGTTCTGTTTTGTTCAAAGTCCTTAAAGGTACTACAACTTTTTTTATAGATCATTGGAAACCAACTTATGCTCCTTCAATCCCATTTATTTAATCATATTTTTGCTCTCTCTTCTTTTTTTCTTCCCTGTAATGTTACTCATGATTTCCAGATTACTTCTGTGTATTTATTAGCTGTTGGTGGCTTCTGGGGGTTAATTATAGAAAGTCTTTTCTAATTTTTCCCAGTTCAACAACATCATTCACATGAATTAAGAACTTTGTAATACCATTTAGTAGGAATGTATGAAAATCTATTTATTAGATGTAATGGAAACAAGGCAAAAAATGGAAATGGCACAAATTATCCTTTATGTGGTCCCAAGGTAGAAGAGTCTCATGATTTTGGATGGATGAGGCTGTCAGTAGGTAGTCATCTTTCCTGGACCAAGATTTAGGTGATGCTGATCCCCATTTTTATAACTTTCCTTGCTTGCATGAAGGGAAAAGGTATGGTTTTAGTTGGTTATCAAATCACTATCTCCTATGTGGTTTAAGTGTTTGTACCCCTCCAAAATTCGTGTTGAAACTTAACCCCCAATGCAACAGTATTAAGAGGTGGGATCTTTAGGTGTTGTTTAGGTCATGAGGGTAGAAACCTCATTGTGCCCGTATGAAAAGGCTGGGATTAGTGCCCTTATGAAAGGGTTTGAGGGAGAAAGTTTATCCCTTCTGTCCTTTCTGCCATGTGAGGACACAGCATTCATCCCCTTCAGCCAATTCAGCAACAAGGGTGCCATCTCAGAAGTAGTGAGTGAGCCCTTACTAGACAGCAAATCTGCTAGTGCCTTGATCGTGGACTTCCTAGCCTCCAGAACCGTGAGGAATAAACTTCTATTATTTATAAATTACCCAGTCTGTGGTGTTTTGTTAGAGTTCTAGGAATGGACTGAGATACCATCTAACCAAGTATGATGTGAGGCTGTAGCAGCCTCAACTTTTGTTTCTGGGTTGATATATGTCCCCCAGCTCTGATCTATCAAAGCAGGACTGATTTTGGGGGTTTTTTTTGGTATTATAAAAGGGAAAGTTTATCTCCAATGGATAAATCATTTTACATTACTTAAGAAGAAAATATTTCATTGAATTGGAAATCAAAGTATCTATCAGCAAATGATGATCAGAACAAAATTTTCTGATATACTTTTGGTCGTAAAACAGGTGTATGATCTAAATATCAGTAATAGCATATTCTGTGCATTTTTTCAAAGAAGACAAAATTCAAACAGTAATATTCATCATCAGATAATCTCTAAAATATATACTGATTCTTTTTCACCTGCCTAATTAAGTTTAAATATTCACAAATAAAATTTTAAGGAATAGTTTCTGCAGAATCAGTTTCTGTGATCATATTCAACTCAAGTTCTTGCTTATATAAATCAGGAATTACCATAAAGTTTCTATTTAATTTTTTATAATGATATGTAACTCATAACTACTTCTGACCAGAAATTCTAATGTACCAAAAAATAGCTTTTGGTTTATTTTCACATAATAAAAGTTTTTGTTATATTTTTCATTCTAATCAAATACAGATAGCATGAAGAAGATAGCATCAAATAAGAGAGAATATTTATAGAAAATATTCTAGACAAAAGGCTTACTAAATTTCTTAGCCAGGGGCTACCTGTCTCTTTATATCATAAGGATATACAAGTCTCATTCTATCATCCACATCCCTAGTCACCTTTTTAGGGAGAGAAGCAGAGATAGAGGCAGGCAGTCAAAAGACCTAGTATTTTGTCCAAATGAGAAACTATAACTTAAAGGGACTTTTGAAAGTATTGGCTCAAACTAAGTTGAAATGAAATTGGATATTACAGTCATTTAGCTTGTATTTTGTCATGCAAACAAGTGGGTGAGGACTTAAGAATAAATCCATGTTAATTGTTTATATTCATTCATTCAACAAATGTTTCTTAAGTATCTTCTGTGTGCTAGGCATTATTCTAAACACTAGAAATATAAAAATAATCAAAAGTGGTCCTTGTCTTCATGGCACTTACATGTAGGAAAGTGGAGAAGACTGATAAAAAAATCAACATAGAGCACTGTACTAAAATGCCAAATACTGGTAAGTGCAGTAAAGAATTATAAATCAAAGCAAGAGGTGAAAGAATGATACTTTATATTGACCTTTCTGAGAGGTTGGTGTTTCAACAGTAATCTGATTAAAGGGAGACAGGAGGCATGTGAGTATCTGGAGAAAGAACATCTAACCAAGGAATAGCAATGGCTGTGAGGCAAGAGAGTGTGAAGCATTTTCCAGCCTGGGACTTAGGAGTGAAGGGGGCCAGTGTGCCTTGAGAAAAGTGAACAAGGGAGAGAGTACTCAGAGCAGAGGTCAGAGAACTAGCTTAGATTCAGATCAGAAAGCCTTGCTATTATTTGCTCAGTGTAATGGGAAGCCATGGAAGGATTAGGAGTGGGGAAACATGCCATCTGATTTACATTTTAAAAGAATCACTATGGCTGTTTAATGACAAATAGTTTGTGGGATATAGCGAGAACAGAAGAACAGCCTTGTCCAGTTTGGAAGCTTTTGTAGTAGTCTGGGCAAGAGATGATAGTTTGTATTAGAGTGGTAGTGATGAGGGTGGTGATAAATGAACAAATTTTAGATGTATTATGAACACGAATCAATAGGATTTGTTGATAGGTTACATAACAAAAGGTGGGAAAGAGGAAAAAAATCAAGGATGCTTCTAATGTGTCTCTCTTTCTTTCTCATTCTCTCAACTCTCCTTTCTTTAGTTATCCATCCTCCTTATCAGTTTTTCCCCAATCCCTCTTTTCTCTTCTCTTCACATTTTTCTGTCATATGTACGTCTTCTCATTTTCTTTAGCTTGCTCCTCTTTTCCCTTCTCCACTTTCCTCTTCTCCTTCGGGTTTTTTTATTCTGTGCCAACTAGGAAAGTTTCATTGTATTTGTATGTGAAGTTAAATGAGTCAACTCAGGAAGCAATGGGTAACATGAGTGACTGTGAGACAGGCAAACTATTTCTGTGTACCTCTTCCTATTTTTCTATAAATAAGTCACAGAAAGGAAATATGAAACTGACTCTTCAGAGGCCAGCCTGTTAAAAAAAAAACCTAACCTAAGCTTAATAACAGAGAAAATAGTACCGTGTATTACTCTTCCAAATGGGAGCTCGATGACATAGTTGGGGCTAAAGTTCATTGTTTTTGAAAGTAAGAAACATTGAACTACAACCTTTCTTTCTTCTCAGATAATAAAGAATGGAATTGGGGTTGCAAAGGAAACTCTCTTAAGTCGGTTGACACTAAATAAATGCAATGATACTGTGTAGCCCCAAATGCTAGAGAGCAGCATCCCACTAGATTCATGGTTTTGATGATTCTAGTTACTTATTTCTGTGTAAGAATTAATCCCCAATCTGCTGGCTTAAAACAACAAACTATCATGTCTCATGATTTCTTGGGTCAGGAATTCAGCAAGGGCTTGGCTGGACCATTCTCTGTTCCATGTGGCATTGACTAAAGTCACTTGCTAGTATTTATCTAGCAGAAGGGCTAGTCTGGAGGGTCTGAGATGGCTTCACTCGTGCATCTGTCACCTTAGAATGCTGAGCTTAGCTGGGACCCTGGAATGGAGCACCTACACATGACATCTCCTGAAAAGTGGTCTCAGGGTAGGTAGTAGGATTTCTTCCACAGTGGTTCAGGGCTCCCAGAGTGAGCACTCTGACAAGATGGGTGGAAGCTGCATGGATTCTCATGGCTTAGGTCATTACATCCCAGGACATTGATCCCACCACATTCTATTGATCAAGCAAGTCACTAAGGACAGCCTGGATTCAAAGGGAGGGGAAAGGGACTTGATTTTTTAATGAGAGGAGTAGCAAAGAGTTTGTGACTATCTTTATTCTTTATCCTGACTTACACCGGGTTATAAATGTTATCCCTCAGCTTTTTAAAATATTCCTTCACCTCTTTCCTTTTCCATCATTTTTCCCTCTCTTGCTGTCTCTCATTATTATTTTAAAGATAATTGTTTGCTCTGTCAAAAATGCACTGTAGGGAACCAAAGTTGGAAGACCAGTAAGGAAGCTTTTCATGACTAGGATGGTGAGCAGCACTCATGATAAGTGGTTAGATTTGGGACATTGAAGGTTAAGCTAGCCAGACTTACTGATGGATTCAATGTAGTAAGTGGGAAGTAAATCATAGATTACCACAATGTTGCCCTGAAAAAAGTGTGAATTGTGACATTATCAACTGAAATGGAGAAATGGATTTGGCTGGAGTTTTGAATGAGGATAAGAAAATTTCTTTTTTTTTTGGACATGTTCATTTTGGCACACCTACTTAACATCAGGTGGAGATGTAGGGTAGTCTGGGACCCAGGGAGAGAGCAAAGCCAACTATATTGACTGGGTTGTTGTGGTAGACATTGTAAGTCATGACCTTCAAAAATTCCTTCTCCTGGAGTGTGGACAGAACCTGTTACTTGCTTCTGGCAAACAGACTATGACAAAGGTGATGGTATGTCATTTCCATGATTATGCTTAGTATTATAAGGTTGTCTTAGCAGACAAATGCATTGTTAATTTCTATAAATTATAAACAGAGTTATACATGAATTATACTTAACTATTGAGTGTTGAGTGAAATGTCTTAATTTATTAATCTCTCATCCATTAGCTCACTGATTATGGTACCAAGTTGAAGTGTAAAATGTACTTGTCGCATGCGCTTGGTTGTTTAAACCTCATAATGCTTTATGTAAGTTTTTCAAAGGGAAAGAGCCATTTGGATGTTAATACTTTTTGTGATTTTCCCAACTTGTTTTTTAAATAGTTTGAATATAACACAATTAAAGAGGCTTTTTTATCTTTACTAAGCGAGCATTCTTCTTTGCATTTCTTTTATTTTTTCTCTTATTTTATCCCCTTAGTGTTCTTAATCATACAAGGAGGCTGAACCATTTGAAATTGCAATTTCTGCAGCATCTTTCATTTGGATCAAATTAATATAAGAAAAATTACAATGGAAATGGATAATGTTTATTATACTGAGAGTGTTTGTTTTTGAAAGTCCAATAAAAATACTATATGTCAGTATTTTTCTTGGAAAACAGATAAATTGGAATTACTATACAAACCTTAGATTCAGCTTCATCAACATAAACATTATATTTGTTGATAGCTTCATCAAGATTCCAAGATCAATTTATCTGAGGTTAATCATGTAGACATTATTATTTACTATAAAATAACATTTATTAATATCTTACAAAGAGGATATAATATTTTTACATGAAAGTACACAAAGCATGTTCCTTTGTGCTTATTTTGTCTTTAAAGTTAGATAAATGATCAATCATCCAAACTACTGAATTGTAGATTCTGTGTAAATTTCTTTTATTGTAAAAGTAGCCTCCTGCTAAAATGACCCTATAATGCCTTCTTACTTTATAAATGGGGTATAAAATTGATTTTATGTAAATAAATGACATGTAATAGTAAATTATAATTATGTTCTATGTTAATGTAAAATAATAAATAACTGATACCTATTGATTCTTTGCTTATGTTTTGTTTTTAACTAGATGGACTGTGATACAATGATGATATAAACAAATGAAAGTCAGTATTAAAAACTGTACCTAATTTCATTTCTTTTCATTTCTTTTACTCTAGTCAGGTTAGGATTTGGAGAAATATTTTTAAAAACCACAAATACTTTTACCTCTTTTTATAAGTGCTATCACTATTGGTAAGTGTATAAAACCACTTGCCATTTGGTGACAGATATTCAGGTATCAAGACAGACAAAACGATATAAAACTCTTTAGAATTAAAGGATGCAGGAATTTTTAGTTTTTAAGACAATATTGTTTAGAGTTAGGCTGAATAAAACTACAAAGTGTGTCAGTGGCAGTTCTTTATAACACGTTATTTAAATTACAATGTGAAAATGAAATGAACTTAGTAGATTTAGCAACATAAATTTCTTTCTTAAGTAATTTTCAAAATGAGCTTTATAGATGTTGGCTAAATTATGTTTTAGCCAACATAATTCCTGGATTAAAAGAAAAGAAGATATAAAATTAGGCCACTAGGTTAATTTTATCTTGAGATCCGTGGCAATTTTATTCTATCACAGAAACATTTTATTCCATTCTTCCTTTGACTCTTCCCTCTTTTCATTGGCTCTTCTGTCCTTTCCTCTTTCCCTCTCTTCTTCCTTCCTTTCCTCTTTCTTTCCTTCCCCCTTTAGTGGAATTAACACAAAGGGAAAAAAAGAAGTTGAATAACAGAGATGAGAAATGCTCTTAATACTGCAAAAACTTTCAATGACAAGATGATAGGGAAAGATTTGTTAATTTCTTCACCCATATATTATGGAGTCTTTCCTCCCCATTAAGGCTATTTGTGAGATGACAGTGATCTATCTTAGATATCTTTAGTGTTACCCTATCACTCTCACTGTAAGGCTCTTTATCCAATTTCACAGATGATAACTTCTAGTTTGTAAACCATTGGTTATCAATTAAAAGAAATCATCCAGAACTAACTCTTTGGCTAGTGTAATTAATCTTTATATAGTCTAATCCTTATTTTATGAAGTGATCTGCATCAAAGAATGGAGTATTTACTCCAAATCATACCCTTGGTGTTATGATAATCAATTTTTACTATCATTAAGTCATCTAGAAGAAAGGGGAGAAAATGATGTATCTCATATAAATGCTATCATTCATCATGTTTAAAATCATACAATTTCACTAAATGAGGAATTCTGAATTCTTCACCTTCCTTTACAAGGTTAACTCTGAATATGAAATAACATGAACAATTAAGAATAATAAATGAATAGTGACAAAAGTATTAAAGATTAGTATTCATTTAGTTTGTAGTCTATAACGTATATCCCAACTATTCACTTGCACCAATAGTATATAACAAATTATTGTAGTAAAAAGTATTTATTAAATCTTGCTTAAAAGTCTGTTTTTAATTTCTGTAGCTGCTCCTCAAGATTGCATATGTCATTACTTTAAACCAATGGTTCTCAACTGGGGGTGATTTCTCCCCTCCAGGGGATGTTTGTCAGTGTCTGAAGATACTTTTGTTTGTCATGACTTAGGATGTGCTACTGGCATCTAGTAGGAAGAGGTGAGGAATGCTGCTAAACATCCTACAATGCACAGGACAGCTCCCTACAACAAAGAAGTATCTGGCCTAAAATACTAGTAGTACTGAGGTTGAGAAACCCTGATTTAAACAAATAACATTGAGTAGTTCCTATGTGCTAGATATTGTCCTTAGGAACATTTGGGGATACAAAATAAGCCAAGTAATCAGTACACTCAAGAATCTCGAAGTCTCACAGATGAATTGAGTTGAACATCCAAATAATTATGATAATGATGATAGCAAATTTATATATCAGAAAAAGGAAAAACAAAAAGCCGTAAGTGCTCTACGCAGCCCAACTCAAATTTGCTTCGTGAATAGGCAGAAGTGTGACAAAGATTATAGCATTTGCTTATGTATTTTTTCACTTTCGTAGAGTAGGTAATTAATGTACATGGTTATAAACACAAAAGATACAGAAGAGTACTCATTGAAAAATGTTTCCCTCTTTTCTATTGTCACCCTGGTCACTGCTTCCTTTTCCTCAAGGCAATATTATTTCTACTTTCTTTTTTCCTATTTCAGAATATTACAGGAGTACAAACGTTTTGGTTACGTGAATTGCTTTTGTATGTTTTGAGTCAAAGTTATAAGTGTGTCCATCACCCAGATAGTATGTATTTCTACTTTCTAACAAAGATATCCAATTTCTTTAAAATGCATATACTGTCAGCCGGGGACGGTGGCTCAAGCCTGTAATCCTAGCACTCTGGGAGGCTGAGGCGGGAGAATTGCTTGAGCTCAGGAGTTCGAGACCAGCTTGAGTAAGAGCGAGACCCCAGTCTCTACTAAAAATAGAAAGAAATTAGCCAGACAACTAAAAATTGAAAAAAAAAATTAGCTGGGCATGGTGGCACATGCCTGTAGTCCCAGCTACCTGGGAGGCTGAGGCAGGAGGATATCGCTTGAGCCCAGGAGTTTGAAGTTGCTTTAAGTGAGGCTGACACTCTAGTCCGGGCAACAGAGTGAGACTCTGTCTCAAAAAAAAAAAAAAAAAAAGCATATACTGTATATCACATTGTATAGATGCATTAAAATTAGTCAGATGCCTTTCATAAACATTTAGATTATTTCACATTGTTACTATTTCTAACAATGTTGAGATGATACAAGCATATCTTGTTTTATTATACTTTGCTTTATTGTACTATATAGGCATTGCATATTTTACAAATTGAATGTTTGTGTTATTCTGCATCAAGCAAGTCCATTAGCGCCGTTTTCCCAAGAGCATCTGCTTACTTCATGTATCTGTGTTACATTTTGGTAATTCTTGCAATATTCCAAACTTTATTATTATATTATGGTCATCTGTGATCAGTGATCTTTGGTGTTACTATTGTAATTGTATTGCAGCATCATGCACATATAAGATGTCAAACTTAGTCAGTAAATGTTGTATGTGTCGTGAGTGCTCCACCAACAAGCTGTTCCCCAATCTTTCTTCTTCTCCTAATGCCTCCCTATTCCCTGAGTTAAAATTATATTGAAATTAGGCCAATTAATAACCCTAAAATAGCCTCTAAGTATTCAAGTGAAAGGAAGAATCACATATCTCTCAATTTAAATCAAAAACTAGAAATGATAAAGCTTAGTAAGGAAGGCATATTGAATGCAGAAACAGGCCAAAAACTAGGCCTCTTGCATGAAACACTTAGCCAAGCTGTGAATACAAAGGAAAAGGCCTTGAAAATTAAAAGTGCCACTCCAGTGAACACATGAATGATAAGAAAGTGAAACAGCCTATTGCTGATATGGAGAAAGTTTAATGATCAAAACAACCACCACTTTCCCGTAAGCCAAAGGCTAATTCAGAGGAAGCCCCTAACTCTCTTCAATTATATGAAGACTAAGAGAGGTGAGAAAGCTGTAGGAAAAAAAAAAAAAAAAAAAAAAAAAACCTGGAAGCTAGCAGAGGTTTGTTCAGGAGTTTGAGGGAAAGAAGGCATCTCCAGAGCATAAAAGTGCAAGGCAAAGCAACAAGTGCTAATGTAGAGGCTGCAGCAAGTTATCCAGAAGATCTACCTAGGATCATTGATGAAGGTGGCTACACTAAACAATAGATTTTCAATGTAGACAAAACAGCCATCTGTTGGAAGAAGATGCCATCTAGGACTTTCATAGCTAGAGTGGAGATGTCAATGTCTGGCTTCAAAGCCTCCAAGGACAGGCTGACTCCCTTGTTAGGGGTTAATATAGCTGCTGACTTTATGTTGAAGCCAATACTCCTTTACCATTCTGAAAACCTTAGGGCCCTTAAGAATTATGTTCAATATATTCTGCCTGGGCTCTGTAAGTGGATCAAGAAATCCTGGATGACAGCACATCTGTTTGTAACTTGGTTAACTGAGTATTTTAAGCCCACTGTTGAGAACTACTGCTCAAAAAAAAAAGATTTCTTTCAAAATACTACTGTTCATTGACAATACACCTTGTCATCTGAGAGTTCTGAGGAATATGTACAAGGAGATGAATGTTTTCATGTCTGCTAGCACAACATTAATTCTATAATCCCTGGATCAAAGAGTAATTTTGACTTTCAAGTCTTATTATTTAAGAAATACTTTTCATAAGGCTATAGCTTCCATAGACAGAAATTCCTCTGATGAATCTGGGAAAAGTAATTTGAAAACCTTACAGAAAGGATTTACTATGCTAGATGCCATTAGGAACATTCATGATTCATGGAAGGAGGTAAAAATATCAACATTAACAAGAGTTTGGAAGAAGTTAATTCCAACCTTTATGGATGACTTTGAGAGTTTCAAGACTTCAGTGGAGAAAATCTCTGTAGATGTTGTGGAAATAGCACGAGAATGGTCATTAGAAGTGGAGGTTGTAGATGTGACTGAATTGCTGTAATTTCATGATAAAACTGGAGTGGATGTGAAATTGCTTCTTAAGGATAAGCAAAGATTTAATTTTCTGAGATGGAATCTATGCCTGGTAAAGATGCTGTGAACACTGTTGAGATGACAAAAAAGGATTTTTAATGTTCCCTAAACTTAGTTGATGAAGTAGTGGCAGGATTTGAGAGGATTGACTCCAATTTTGAAAGAAATTCTATTATAGGTAAAAATGTTATCAAATGGCATCACAAGCTACAGAGAAATCTTTTGTGAAAGGAAGAGACAATAATTGTGACAAACATCATATGACCAATAGGATATTGAGAAAATAATGGCATGTGATTACAGAGTCTAGGTCATAAAAGACATCACAGCTTCTACATTGCTTTCTTTTGGATCTCTAACTGTAGGGGAATCCAGCTGCCATGTTGTGAGGACTCTCAAGCAGCCTTGGAAGAGGTCTGCATGGAAGGGAACTGAAGATTCCCAACAATTGCCAACACCAACTTGCTAGCCATCTGCATGAGCCACTTTTCAAAGTGGATCATTCAGCCCTAGTCAAGCCTTTACATAACTGTATTCCTGGCTATCATTCTGGCTACTTCATAAGGGCCCCTGATCTAGAACTGCTCAACCTAAGCTACTCCCAGATTTTTGATTCATAAAAACTGTTGGAGAAAATAAATATTTATTGTTGTTTTAAGCTTTTAAGTTTTGGGTAATTTGTTATGCAGCAAAAGGTAACTAATACATTTTCCATGGAAGTTGTTCCAAGTTATGCATCTAATAGTGTATGATAGTGCCTCATATCCTGTACCTGCCCTCTCTAATGCAGTAATGTATCATTTCTTATGTATGCCCATGAATGAGGTAAATAATGTATTATTGCCAGTTTAGCTGCTTTCTTTTATTAGTGCAGTTGAATATATTTTCATATACATAAAATTATTTAATTTAATATAACCTATCTGCTCATATACTTTGCTAATTTATATGCTGGGTTGTTGATTGTTTTCTTATTTTTTTTTAGGAACTCATTACATACTAAGGAAACTAGCACCTTATCTGTGACATGAATTGCAAAATATCTTCTCCTCCTTTGGTTTTTTAATGTGGTTTCGTTTTAAAGACATTGTAAAAAAATTTTGCAGTCAAAAATTTTAACAGCTTCTGAGGTTTATGTCATATTTTTAAAACTCATCCCATTTCTTGGGATCTAATCAAATCAAAAAGGTTTTGCACAGCCAAGTAAACAATCATTAGAGCTAATAGCCTATAGAATGGGAGACAATATTTCCTCTCTACATATCTGATAAAGGTCTGATAGCAAGAATCTATCTAGAACTTAAAAGAATCAACAAGGAAAAAATTAAACAACCCCATCAATAAACGGGCAATGGAAATGAACAGAAACTTTTTTTTTTTTTTTTTTTTGAGACAGAGTCTCACTCTCTTGCCCGGGCTAGAGTGAGTGCCGTGGCATCAGCCTAGCTCACAGCAACCTCAGACTCCTGGGCTCAAGCAATCCTTCTGCCTCAGCCTTCCAAGTAGCTGGGACTACAGGCATGAGCCACCAAGCCCGGCTAATTTTTTCTATATATATTTTTAGTTGGCCAATTAATTTCTTTCTATTTTTAGTAGAGACGGGGTCTCGCTCTTGCTCAGGCTGGTTTCGAACTCTTGACCTTGAGCGATCCACCTGCCTCGGCCTCCCGGAGTGCTAGGATTACAGGCGTGAGCCACTGCGCCCGGCCCCCCCAACCTTTTTTTAAGAGACAGTATCTCTCTCTGTCACCCAGTACAGTTCCCGGTGTCTCTCTCTGTCACCTAGTGCAGTGATCTGTACCTGTAACCAGGCCTGATCACAGCTCACAGTAACATTTAACTCCTGAGGCTCAAGCGATCCTCCCACTTCAGCCTCTCAAGTAGCTGGGACTTCAGGCATGAGCCACTATGCCCAGCTAATTTTTAAAAATTTTTTTAGAGATGAAGTCTTGTTATATTGCCCAGGTTGGTCTCAAATTCCTGGCCTCAAGAGATCCTCCCCCCTCAGCCTCCCAAAGCACTGGGATTATAGGCATGAGCCACTGTGCCCAGGCACAAACTGCCTCTGTTATGGCATTTTGTAGATTAACTTCATAAACAGTTGTATGCCTTGTTTTCTTACTAAATCACAAATTTTCAAAAGGCAGGTCCTGTAAGCTTACTCATATTTTTATCTCAGTAGTAGGCACATCATAGGCTGTGGACTTTACCTCGTTCCAAAGCTAGCTACTGCCATACTCCCTCTTTGCCATTTTTTTTTCGTTTACTTTTATTTCATTTTTTTTAGAGACGGGGTCTTGCTCTGTAGCCCAGGCTAGAATGCAGTGGCATGATCATAGTTCACTGCAACCTCAAACTCCTGACTCAAGGGATTCTCCCACCTTAGTCTCCCAAGTAGTTGGGATTACATGTGTGAGCCACTGCGTGCAGCACCATTTTCAACATATATATTTAGGGCTCACAAAATGAAGTCATCTCACACACACCCCTTTCCAAAATGAAAGCAGACAGCATATCAAAAGGAAAGGCACATTTTTGCACCACAACTTTTGAGACCTACCTTAAAGCATACTAAGGAGAGGTACATGGACACATATGATTTAGGGCTCAACTCCCAAAAGTTGCTGCAAAAGTTGTCCTGCTCTGCTCCACTCCTTCTTGTGATTGGTGACTGGTCCCTCCACATCATCAGTCACCTACCTTCCTTAACTATCCTTCCCTTCTCCAGCAAGCCAGCCTTCCTAAGCTTTCTACTTGCTGTGAACCCAGCTTCCCACTTCCCACTTCCCATCTTAGGCTAGGAGATTCTCTGAATGATTAAAAGAAGGGCAAAAGAGTCATAGAGAGAAAACACAGATGCTCTGGAATCAGGGATGAGGCTGACATAAATATCCGGTAGAACTGAGGACTGAGAAATCTTCAGGGCACTCTGCTCAGCAGCCCTCCCGGCACATTCTGTTCCTATTTCACCAAGGTCTTACCTCCACAGAGATGCCCCGGGCACTGGGCCCCATTGTGACGGTGCCCACCTTCACCAAGAAGTCACAGTACTGGTAACGGGTACCCCGAGTCTCAATCTTGCTGGCCTTGGCACTCTGGAAAAAGCCCTTGAGCTTCACCATGAGCACATCGAAGTTGGTGTCGGCAATAAGGCAAGGGCCATTTTCAAAGAGGGCAAAACAGCTCAATGGGTACTCTGAGTTGTGCATCACATACATCAGCTTCCCGGCCTGACCTGCAAGGGAGGGAGATCCTACTCGTCATCAAGACTTTTATCAGCAAACCCCAGAATAGAGTCAATACACAGAACAAGGCCAGATGGCAATCTTGGTGGAAGAGAAGAGAAATCTTCTCACTGATGGCCTTTTCCAGAGGTCGGGAGAGGAGCAGCAGGCAAGGCAGCATGTGGTAAAACCCACCCTGCTCTACAGGAAAAGAAGAGGAGAACACACGGAACTTTGCTAGTGTTGAGAATGGTTTAATTCTTAAGTTGAATGGTGAGCTCAGAGATGGATGCTTAATTATGATGATTAATAACTCTACATAGGCCGGGCACAGTGGCTCACGCCTGTAATCCTAGCACTCTGGAGGCTGAGGCGGGAGGATCGCTCAAGGTCAGGAGTTCGAAACCAGCCTGAGCAAGAGCGAGACCCTGTCTCTACTAAAAATAGAAAGAAATTAATTGGCCAACTAAAAATATATAGAAAAAAATTAGCCAGGCATGGTGGTGCATGCCTGTAGTCCCAGCTACTTGGGAGGCTGAGGCAGAAGGATTGCTTGAGTCCAGGAGTTTGAGGTTGCTGTGAGCAAGGTTGACGCCACAGCACTCAAGCCTGGGCAACACAGTGAGACTCTGTCTCAGAAAAATAACTCTACATAGACTTTACATATAATCTTTTGTATATTACCATATATTACATAACAAGTAAAATAGAAGTAATAGCGTTCCAGCATGTCAAATGAAGCAGGTGCTCATTTCTTCATCTCTACCTACCTTGACCTCTTCCCTCTTTGGCATCTAGTAAATGGTCCAACAGAAGCAACAAAGAGGAGTATCTGAGCATCAAACTGGAAGGGCAGGCCAAGGCCAAGTTGTGATAAGTCTTGTCTACCACACCTGAAGAAGTTTAGACTTCATCCTGAAGGCAATGGGTAACCCTTGAGGAATTTAAAGAAGTCTAGCCAACTTGGAAAGCAAGCAGCACACTATAGCAGAGAGAACTCAGGATCTGGAACCAGAAGATACAGTTTCAAGGCCCAGTTCATCCCTTTTAGTCTCTGAGAAATGAGTTTTCTCACTGACTTCTATTGGCTTTCTGCAAGAAGGAGGGAAAGCTATATATATATCTGGTTAAGCAGAAAACACAAGAAGGCAAAAACAGAAAGCAAGATTCCTCTTATAGGATCACTTAAGCCTAGGCGTTGGAGATTGCAATGACATACAATAAACTGCACTCTACCCAGGGTGACAGAGCAAGACTAGGTCTCAAAAAAAAAAAGATTCCTCTTTTAGACACTACAAGAGTTAATGGAGACTACCAAAATCTGAAATACTTATTACATACTTAAACCAACCCCAACACTGTGCTTAGGGCTTAAGAGACATACAAGTAGAGAATTTAGCCCCTGAGTTCAAGAAACTGACATCTCATGAGAGAAATAAACTAAAAACTTTTCAAAAGAAGATAAAAAAACCACAAAATAAAAGTGATTATCTAAGAAAGATAATTCTTTTGGAAGGAAGGAAAGACTTCAGGATAGGAAGGCATCAAAATGAGCAAGAGTCAGCAGGAAAAACTTTCATGGAAAAAACAGGACTTGAGGCCGGGCACGGTGGCTCATGCCTGTAATCCTAGCACTCTGGGAGGCCGAGGCAGGTGGATTGCTCAAGGTCAGGAGTTTGAAACCAGCCTGAGCAAGAGCGAGACCTCCATCTCTACTAAAAATAGAAACTAATTGGCCAACTAAAAAATATATATATAAAAAAAAAAAAATTAGCCGGGCATGGTGGCGCATGCCTATAGTCCCAGCTACTTGGGAGGCTGAGGCCAAAGGATTGCTTGAGCCCAAAAGTGTGAGGTTGCTGTGAGCGAGGCTGATGCCACAGCACGCTAGCCTGGGCAACAGAGTGAGACTGTGTCTCAAAAAAAAAAAAAAAAAAAAAAAAAACACAGGACTTGAACTGGGATATGAAGCGAGGGTAGTATTCAGCCACACAGAAGGAAAGACATTCTAAGCAGCGATAAGAGTGTGGCAATGAAAAAGAGGCAGGGGTGAGGCAGCACGGGGCACTGTGACTTCCTTAAACAGGCCTTGGCCGGGCGCGTTGGCTCACGCTTGTAATCCTAGCACTCTGGGAGGCCGAGGCAGGTGGATGGATCAAGGTCAGGAGTTCGAAACCAGCCTGAGCAAGAGTGAGACCCCCGTCTCTACTATAAATAGAAAAAAATTAATTGGCCAACTAAATATATATAGAAAAAATTAGCCGGGCATGGTGGCGCATGCCTGTAGTCCCAGCTACTCGGGAGGCTGAGGCAGAAGGATTGCTTGAGCCCAGGAGTTTGAGGTTGCTGTGAGCTAGGCTGAGGCCACGGCACTCTAGCCCAGGCAACAGAGTGAGACTCTGTCTCAAAAAAAAAAAAAAATAAAAAACAGGCCTCCATTCTGCTGCCACTTCATGAACACACCAGGCTCTGCATATAGAACTTCTAGCCCACATCCCTTCTGACTGCTTGCTGCCAATTCACACCTTTCATCCCCTTTTTAATCCAGTTCAAAACATTTCAACTCCCACACACAAAGAAAGCCATCTAAAGCTGATCTCATCATTCAGTTCTCATGTCTACTCACTGTAATTACATACTTAATTCACACTATATGAGTTGAGTCTGCAAGTGTTATTGCCTTGGAAACAACTAAGATGTTTTTTGTTAAATGAAGAAGGCACTTCCAGTTGTCATAGACAATAATATTTTTTATCAACAAAGTCCTTTCATGTCTGTACAACGCTGTGAAGCAAGCAGAACCAATGCTACTGTCCCCCTTCTACAGAAGAGGAAAGCGAAGGTAATTGGGTCCCAGAGCAGCAGTGGCAGCAACATCAACACCACCTAGGAACTTGTTAGAAATGCAAACTGTCATCTACCCTCCCCCACTCCCCAAATCACTGAGTCAGAAACTCCTGGGTGGGGCCCAGTAATCTATGATTACCAGGCCTACCAGATGATGCTAATGCTGGTCAAGTGTGAGAACCACTGACCTAAAGGCACAGAGCCAGTGAACAGCAGAACTGAAAATCCATCTAGGCCTGCTGACCCCAGGCTTATTGCTCTTTACACTCCACCCGGCAGCCTGCCACGGACATGTTCTGTCTCCCCAGCTACACTGTAGCCTCTTGAAAGTAAGGGCATAATCAACCCACGAGAGGTAATTTCACTAGAAGTAGTATGCCATCTTATATCTATGTACAAATATTTTATTTTCTAAATGGCTTCCTAACCAGTATCTCTTTGCCTTCCTATTTATTGAAGGCAAAACAAATGGTAACACTGCAATTTTATCAGTGATGATAAGAGAACTCAGTATAGCTCCTAGCTATCATTTATTAAATATTACAAGATAATCTCAGTTCTAAAGGCTTTGTATGTATTAAAATATTTAATTAGACCAGGCACCATGGCTCATGCTATAATCCCAGCACTTTGGGAGGGTGAGACGGGAGAATCGCTTGAGGCTAGGTGTTCAAGACCAGCCTCGGCAACACAGTGAGACCCCCATCTCTGCAACAAATAAAAATAATTAGCCAGGCGTGGTGGTATGCACCTGTAGTCCTAGCTACTCAAGCTAAGCTAGGAGGACTGCTTGAGCCCAGGAGTTGGAGGATGCAGTGATCACACTACTGCACTCCAGTCCGAGTGATAGAGTGAGACCCTGTCTCAAAAAAAAAAAAGGCGAGGGAATGGACACGCTTGTAGCTCTGACTCTGGTGGGGCGAAGGCAATGTATGTAACCTAAACATTTGTACTCCCGTAATAGTCTGAAGAAAAAAAAAAAACCACATACACAAAAGGCACACAAACTTATTTAATTAGTACAATATTAGGAGGTAAGTACTATGAATATCTTCATTTTATAGATCAGAGAACTGTACTGGGAAGAGTCCAAAAACAGAGCCCATGCCAGATAGTTTCAGCACAAGAAATTTAATACAGGGAACAAATACAGCGGTTGGAAGAAGGTAAAAACCAAACAGGATGATGAGACAAGCCGAAGATTAGCAACACAAGAAGTCACTACCATCCCTAGCACTGGAGGGAAAAAGAAAAGATGTGCTGTTATCAGAGCCAGGAACAAGGGCTACCCAGGACCTAGAACCAAGGACATACAGCCATGGCTACAGAGACCATACACAGCAGAGGGAGAGGAATACTGTCTCCCTTTCTCCCCCCATCTTCTAATCTTCCCCACCGTCTCTCACTGACCAAAGGTAACTAGAAGAAGGCCTGGAAAATACAGTTTGCAGGGGAGGTGCTAGAAATGGATCTAAGGGAAACAGTCACAGATAGGTTGTGGGACTTACCTACAGTTACACAGTTAGTATGTGGCAGAGCCAGGGCTCAGGAGTCTTACTCCATGATCAGAACTATTGTGCAATGGAACTGCCCAAGGTCAAGTTACTGCAGAGACCTTCCAAGACTAAGAAAACCAGGTTCCCTAATTCATATTCAAAGACCCTCTTTCCCTTCCTACCACCACCACCACCAGACACACCCCATCTCACCACTCAAAACATTGCAAAGTTGATTCACTGATCAAAGTTGTGGTAATGAGGAGGCCAAGGCCACTGGTTAGGTGTGGGAAATAGGAAGCCTTTACACAGTAAGTTCTAGAAATTCTCAAGCTCTAAAAGAATCATACACAAAGACTTCTGGGCCTAAAACAAGCTTTCTCAAACTTCAAATTGCATAAGGATCATCTGGGGAGCCTGTTAAAATGTAGACCATGAGGTCTGCAACAGCAGTCAATCGGTAAGCGGGGCCAGGAATCTCCAACTTTAACAAGTAACCCAGGTAATTTTGATATGGTTAGTCAGCAACCAACCGTCTGAGAAACACTGCTTTAAAAGTCCAAATGACGGTCCAAAAAACAAAACACACAGAAGAACACAAGAGAATTTTTGGAGGTGATGGTTACATTCAGTATCTTGATTGTGGTGATGGTATCACAAGTGTATGCATATGCCCAAACTCATTAAAATGTATGCATTAAGTGTACATAACTGTTTATATATCAACTACACTTCAATAAAGCTTTAAAAAGCCCCATCCTAAGAGATGAAGGACCACGAAATAACAAATTAAGGAACACATCTTGCCACCTGTTCAAGAATATCACCTTTAGCAGAAAAGCGGAATGACTTCAATGAACTCCACACCAAGTTCCAGCCATCCTCACACCCATCTCACTGACCTTGGCTGCCAAGGGTAGATGCAGCTGTATGGTAAGTCTCACAGTCCACACAGAATGTTCCTTGCTTCTCTGCCCCAAGTATCTCCAATTTCCGAGTGAGGAGCTCCACGGTCTGCTGGACACTCTTGCCCTCAGCCACAGGCATCTGAGACACACTGGAAATGAGAGCACCAAATTATCAGTATCCAGAGACATGTGCACTCACTGAGCCACTCACTCACAAAATCACAGCTCATCAGGGTAGAAGTTATCTTAGAGAAGTTACACTTGCTCTGACCTCCCCCTTCCCCAACTCCATTTTAAAGATGAGGAAATAGAGGCCCACAGTCTCTGAGAGCTTCTCTAAAACTAGAGCACAGGTCTCAGGACTCTCATACTAGGGCAATGAACTTCCCAAGTGTGGCAAGTATGCCAATGTTGGCTGGGCGTGGTGGCTCACGCCTGTAATCCTAACACTCTGGGAGGCTGAGGCGGGAGGATCACTCAAGGTCGGGAGTTCGAAACCAGCCTGAGCACACTCGAGACCCCATCTCTACTAAAAACAGAAAGAAATTAGCTGGACACCTAAAAACATATAGAAAAAAATTAGCCGGGCATGGTGGCACATGCCTGTAGTCCCAGCTATTGGGGAGGCTGAGGCAGAAGGATTGCTTGAGCTCAGGAGTTTGAGGTTGCTGTGAGCTAGGATGATGCCACGGCACTCTAGCCTGGGCAACAGAGTGAGACTGCCTCAAAAAAAAAAAAAAAAAAGTATGCCAATGTTTATGTAAAGTGGCACATAAACTCAGCATTCAATAACTCTGTATCATATAATGAGAAAGGGATTACTTTTGCAATTCTTTCAGGTCTGACTACATCAGGGAGAAAAAACTCAGTTTGGGGTTAGTATGTTTTTACCAACTCTTTGAACTTGAGCTGTCCAGTACAGTAGCCTGAAGCCACATATGATTGGAGGCAAGTGTATTGGACAATGCTGATATAGAACATTTCCATCATCACAGAAAGTTCTAATTAAAAGCCCTAGGAACAAAGAGAAAGCAGGCCTCAAATTTATAAACTTTGGAAGTGAGAGGCAACAGTATTCAACGAATTTAATCAAAACCATGGAATGGGCTGGGCGCAATGGCTTACGCCTGTAATCTTAGCACTCTAGGAGGCCGAGGCAGGTGGGTCGTTTGAGCTCAGGAGTTCGAGACCAGCCTGAGCAAGAGCAAGACCCCATCTCTACCAAAAACAGAAAAAATTAGCCGGGCATAGTGGCGCATGCCTGTAGTCCCAGCTACTCAGGAGGCTGAGGCAAAAGGATAGATAGCTTGAGCCCAGGAGTTTGAGGTTGCTGTGAGCTAGGCTGATGCCACAGCACTCTAGCCTGAGCAACAGAGACTCTGTCTCAAAAAAATAAATAAAATAAAAAACCATGAAACGAAAACGTTATTTCCAAGGTTTTCTTGTATGGTGAGTGAAACTGGCTTCCTCTTTAGTGTGGTAGGTAAAAATTACCAAGCACCAACTATGTGCCAGACACAGTACTAAGGCCTTTAGATGAATTATTGATAACTCTTCAAATCCTCACAACAGCCCTATGAGAGGAACTGTTATTTATCAACTTGTTACAAATGAGGACACTGAAATACAGTACAGAGAGGTTAAATAACTTGCACTAGGTCATGGGTAGTGTAGCTAAGATTCAAAGCCCATCAACCTTGCTCTGTGTCCATGTTCTTAACCACCAGTCTAGACTGTCTCTTGAGGGATGTAGTTGCTTGTTACAGTGTTTCTAAAAAAAAAAGAGATAAATTTTTTCTTTAAAAATTAATAAACAATAGTACAGGTGGTACTTACCTATATGAGAATCATGAAGATAGTCATAGATGACTGAATTTTGGGTGACAGTGCACTATTTTATGATCCACTAAATGAACTATTAAGGTAGAGTCCCACCAATGCTAAAAATTGTAACTACTGGCTGGCACGGCGGCTCACACCTGTAACTCCAGTACTCTGGGAGGCCAAGACGGAAGGACTGCTTGAGTTCAGGAGTTCAAGACCAGGCTGAGCAAGGGTGAGACCCCATCTTTATTAAAAATAGAAAAAATTAGCCAGGCATGGTGGCATGTGCCTGTAGTCCCAGCTACTAGGGAGGCTGAGGCAGGAGGATTGCTTGAGCCCAGGAGTTGGAGGTTGCTGTGAGCTGTGATGACGCCACTGCACTCTAGCCAGACAACTGAGCAAAACTGTTTCAAAAATAATAAAAATTTAAAAATTGTTACTACTCTATCAGGAAAAGCACTGATAAGCAATGCTGATGATGTGACTTACTCTGAAATATAAGAGAATCTCTAAACTCATGCTCCAAGGGAGAGAAGTCCCAGGACTCTGAAAGTTGATAAGAATGTCAACAGAGAGCCCTTTCCCTTGGGCTTCCTTCTCTATTGACAGAGCAAAGACTCCCAAGGTTCCAAGCCTCTGTGCTGGAACCTTTCCACTTTCATGCATCACACATTCCTCTTACACTAGAGGACTCAGAGGAGGATCAAGATGTCAACCATGGGAAAGAGTGCAATCACTAAGAAACCTGCAAGAGCTTGGGCTACCCAGGAGGAAAAGTATTTCCCCCACACATGCTTTTATTAATATATGAGAAGCATATAGCCACTGACTGCAGATATCCCAGCCTCCAGGCTTCTCTGATGGGAAAGATGCTCACATCTACTGAGATTACAAAAAAAAAAGAAGAGTCCTGAGACCTAGCACCTTGGAATTAACATCTCCAAGAGCACTGGGCACATATCTTTCTCCACCACCTCACCTTCCAACTGAGACGTGTAACATGTTAAGAAGTCCATGGAAACTAAACCAATCATGTAATTAAACATAGTAGGAAACAGGTCCTGAAGAGGTACAGTGCCTGGAACCACACTCTCCTAATTCCCAATAGCCTTATTTTTTCCTCTAGATCCAAGAGCTTAAAATGAGCAAATGAAAACCAAACACAGGCTGGGGGAGGGACAGGCGAAAATGGGTAAAAAAAAAAAAAAAAAAAGTACTCTCTCCTCGTTACCTATCACCCACTCTCTCCAGGCCCGTCTGCAGGCCTGTCTGCTGTCTTAGTCCAGAAATCCTATTTCTGACCCTGAGATCCCACTCCCAGCAGTACTATGGCCTCACGGGAAGAAAGACATACCAAAAAAAAGGGAAGGAGGTGGTACACAACCACTGACAGATTCATGTCATAAAACCTTTGCCCTCCAAGAGGAAGCAGCTCATCGCTGAAGAAACAGGCCCATAGGACCCGCGGCCCGCCCAGTGTCCCCTCATCCACACAATCCGAGGACATTTTGCTCAGCTCCCGGAGGACAGCGAACCTTGGTCCTGGTCCTCCTCCCGGAGCCACTCCAAGCTCCGAGGGCCCTTTCCAACCCCAGGCCGCCCCCACAACATCCCTGCCATCCTACCAAGTCACTCCCATGGCGTCCGGCCAGAGGGTGGCAGGATCAAACAGTCGAAATGCAGGATTCTCTGTGAGCCCACTCTAACTGACGCCCCTAACGCAAGCTGCGGTCGCGGCAGGAGCTCCGGAAATACGTAAAACCGGAGCGCCGGGTGGACGTGCCCACTGCGAACCGGGGCGTGTCTGGGCACCCCGTAGGTGACGGCTTCACTGCCGTCAGCCGATCGAGTCCTTTGGCTAGGCACCCTAGGCCTAGTTCCACGAAGCTAGCAAAGCGAGGCTTAGACGGCCACCATTTAGAGAAACCGACATTAAAGACAATGAATTTATTCGGGAGTTCAGCTCCGGAACCCGGGAGCTCTTTTGGTGGGGCGGCGCTGGTGGCACTTCTGGCCTCCGACCGCTAAGGGGGGACTGTGATAGTTGCGTGGCGCCTTGGGACCTGGGAGTTTACTGCGCAAGCGCATTCCGGCCATTCCTCCGTCCCCACGTGTGAACCTTTCCGGCAACTTTTTGGAGAAAAATGCCCAAATTCAAGGCGGCCCGAGGGGCCGGGGCTCAGGACAAACATGCACCCCTGGCCGAGCAGATCTTGGCTGGGGACGCGGTGCGGACAGGGGCTCGGGAAAAGCGGCGGGGTCGCGGAACCGGAGAAGAGGAGGAAGAGTATGTGGGGCCGCGGCTGAGCCGACGGATTTTGCAACAAGCGCGGCAGCAACAGGAGGAACTTGAGGCCGAGCATGGGACTGGGGTCAGTACCGCGGCACCACGGGAACGCACCACGCGGCTGGGTGAGTGTCGAGGGGTCCGAGGGAGAGAGAGTGGTTAGTTAGGGGTCGGGTGGACAGCTAAAAGGTATCCGTCAGGGGAATAGCTTGGAATCAGCAAAGGGATCCGTATCACACTTGGCAAAGCTAATGGAACGGGAGACAGCCCTAACCAGAGCCTTCCATGCCCACTTCTAGTTTTAGACACTCCCTTCTAGGTGCCTCTAAAGTTAAGCCAACAGAAAATGATCGCTTCCGCCACTAAGTTAGTGTATTTATCCATTGATTTTGTGAACATTTATGGGATGCCTGTCTATCACGAGCTTTGCACTGTGCTCGGAGTTTGCATGGTTTGGGCACAGAAATAAGATAGACTTGTGTCTGACTTGAAGACCTTACAATCAAGCCCAGGAAAGACAATTAAATAGACTATTAGAGTAATATGTTCCATGATAGAATATCATTTTCCTGGAAACAATAGCATAATCTTGGAGTCAGGCTTCCCAGATTGCATGACCTTTACGCTAAGACCCGAAAAAGAATGAGGAGTGTTTGAGCAGAAAACAGTATTATTTGGAGCCAAAGAGAGAGATGAATTGAGAGACTTTTGATATATTCTCAGTAGGGAGGGAGTATTGACCTCTGAAGCAACCATTTCTCAGACTTCATCTTAAAGCACTATTTGGCACAATTGAATACTGGCCTCCTGCCTATAGTATTCACTTGGTTTTTAAGACATCACACTTCTGTTTCACTGCTACCTCACATCTCAGTATCCTTGGCCGACTCTTCATTTGCCCCTAACCTCTTATCATTGAATCCTCAGACCTCTTCTCTTCAAATACATTCTCTTTGGTGCTATCATCAAGTTTCATGGTTTAAACACAATCTATTTGGAGACTACTCCCAGATTTATATTCTATCCCTGATCTCTTCCATGGAACCCAGATTCTTATATTCAACTGCCTATTTGGTATTCCCAATTTGAAGTCTAATAGACATCTCAAATTAAACATGTCCAAAACAGAAATCCTGACTGTCTCACCAAACCTGCTCCTCCCACTGTCTTCCCCATCTCAGCATGATAACCTTTCATTTGCTCAAGACAGAAATCTTGAACTCCTCTCTTTCTGTCTCATTGCACATCTGATCTGTCAGGAAATTCTATTGAGTCTTCAGGATAGATCCAGAATCAGACCACTTTTCACAACCTTGGTACACCATGATGTTCAAGCTACCATGATCTCTCACCTAGATTATTGCAGTGGCCTCCTAATTAGTATCCCATACCCCCTGCAATCCACTTAACAGCTAGTGGGTTACGGTGGTCTGCAACACCCTGTATGATCTACCTCCACTGCCAGTCTGATCTCTTCCACTACTTTCCCCTTTGCCCTCTCCGCTCTACCTATATAGTCTTCGTTGCTTCTTTTTTTTTTTTTTTTTTTTGAGACAGAGTCTCACTGTCTTGCCCTGGCTAGAGTGCCGTGGTGTCAGCCTAGGTCACAGCAACCTCAAACTCCTGGGCTCAAGCGATCCTTCTGCCTCAGCCTCCCGAGTAGCTGGGACTACAGGCATGCGCCACCATGCCCGGCTAATTTTTTCTATATATATTTAGTTGGCCAATTAATTTCTTTCTATTATCATTAGTAGAGAGGGGGTCTCGCTCTTGCTCAGGCTGGTTTCGAACTCCTGACCTTGAGCCATCCGCCAGCCTCAGCCTCCCAGAGTGCTAGGATTACAGGCGTGAGGCACCATGCCCGGCCTAGATAAAGACCAAATTTCTAACATGTAATTTCTGCTTGTGCATGGCCCAGCCCCGGCCTACCTCTCCAGTTTCAGCCACCCCAGCTCCCCTTCACTCTCAACCCTCTAACTCTCAGGAGGGTTAGCTTTCTTCCACGTCTTCCAACCTGCTGTTTCCCCTGCCTTAGGGCCTTTGCACATGCTAATCCCTCCCTCCTGCTGCTTCACCTAGATTTCAGCCCCTTTCTTCAGCAGAGAAGACTTTCCCCTGCCCGCAGATGTGCTCAGGTTCTGAGTGCCCGGTACTTTTCCTTCCTGTGCTTATCACAGATTTTCTATGTATTTATGACTCAATTAAACTGTCTCTCCCTGTAGACAGTAAGTTTCATGAGGGCGAGAAAAGGGTGTGCTAGGCACACCATCATATCTCTCACACCTGTTTGGCTGTGGTGAGTACTCACAAAACATCTATTGCTTCAACAAGCAGTTCACTCAGCAGGATGATTTGTATGTGCTATAAGATAACTAAACATAACAATCCACAAAGAAAAGATAGAACTAAGTTCTGAGTTAATGTTGTTCTTATTTGTTTTCTACCCATCTGCCCACTTAATCGCCTGCATGTATACCTACACATTAAAGCAATGAGCTTAAGAAAATTTAGTAGCAGGAATTTATTAAATTGGGGATTTTCTCCTTAACTTACTTGGGAGAAGATCATCCAGTTTTACTTTAGTAGCCAAATACCCTGGTCTGGCTCTGTAAGCCACTAACAGCAGTGCAGTTTGGGTGTGTTAGGCCATAAACATGTCCGAGGGGGAGTGACAGGAGGTAGTGACTTTTTCTTTGTATGTACCACCCACCTGCAGGTCTTGCTGGAGACTTCTCCTGTTCAGGCAGGGGTGCGACTGGGGAGCCTGCAACCCTCTCTGGCTCAGGCTCTTCCACAGGCGCTGGCAGGGGCGCTGGGACTTCTCTAGGGGGTGGTGAGGCTGAGGGAATGGCTGCTGGCTGCTCCTCTTCCTCTTCGTCTTCAGAGGATGACTCGGATGAAGAAGAGGACGAGGAAGATGAGGAGGACGAGGAGGAGGAAGATGAGGAGCTGGAGGAACTGCTGCTCTCAGAGTCCGACGTGCTATCATTTTCACCATCTGAGTCAGCATACAGAGAACATTTGGAGGACAAATCGCTTTCCTCGTCCTCGCCTGGAAATCCAGAAGGGGCAATCAGGCGAGGCGGGCAGACCCTCACTTGGTCAAGCTGTGGCTTCATTCACTGACTCACTACTGTGGATGTTAGGTTCTGGGCTAAGTGCTGCAAGTCCCAAATATCAAGGGGTTGGATGAACAAACCACCTGTTCATAGTGTGACGAACGTCAGTACAAGGGGCTGGGAACAAGGCAGAGGGAGGCCTGGACTCTGCCTGAAGGGGCACGTCAGGGAAGGCTCCCTGAGGAGATGCTGAAATCGGGAAGGACAAGGAGCAGTCTACCATGCAGACATGGGGACTAAGCAGGGATGTCAAAGGCAAGAGAAGATGGAGACCTGGACACTGGCAAGCAGTCTGCTCTGACTATCAAAGCTTTTCCCAAAGTGGGTCTCATGGCCAGGCTGGATGAAGGACTATAAAAAAGGATCTGAGGCAAAATAAGCTTAAAAAACATTACATGCTCTGTGCCTTTTAGAGATTGGTAACACATGGGAAGAGTCTAAGAAACCTAAGAAGTTCACCGTCTTTGAGGAACATAATCAGGTAGACGAGAAGGTGGTGGTGGCTGGGAAGGGGAGTGGAGGATGGTGAGATGGAGCTAAACAGAGAAGCAGAGGCTAGATTATAAATGGCCTATCGTGTCAGGCTGAGGAGTCACCTTGTGGAGCCAATGAAGACTTTATGGAGGGAGGTGACAGGGACAGGTGTGCATTTGAGGAAAGATAATTCTATCAGCAGTTTAAAAATGGATTGGGTAATCCTAGCACTCTGGGAGGCCGAGGCGGGTGGATCACTCAAGGTCAGGAGTTCGAAACCAGCCTGAGCAAGAGCGAGGCCCCGTCTCTACTATAAATAGAAAGAAATTAATTGGCCAATTAAAAATATATAGAAAAAATTAGCTGGGAATGGTGGCACATGCCTGTAGTCCCAGCTACTTGGGAGGCTGAGGCAGGGGGATCACTTTAGCCCAGGAGTTTGAGGTTGCAGTGAGCTAGGCTGATGCCACGGCACTCACTCTAGCCCAGGCAACAGAGCGAGACTTTGTCTCAAAAAAAAAAAAAAAAACTGGTACATATCCATTAATCCTTTCTGGTT
>CAUYRT010056987.1:0-53105 GCA_963574885.1 Lepilemur ruficaudatus | reverse complement strand
TAGCTCACTGCAATCTCAAACTCCTAGGCTCAAGCGATCCTCCTGCCTCTCCCAAGTAGCTGGGCCTACAGGCATGTGCCACCATGCCCGGCTAATTTTTTCTATATATTTTTAGTTGGCCAATTAATTTCTTTCTATTTTTAGTAGAAATGGGGTCTCTCTCTTGCTCAGGCTGGTTTTGAACTCCTGACCTTGAGCGATCCTCCTGCCTCGGCCTCCCAGAGTGCTAGGATTACAGGCATGAGCCACCGCGTCTGGCCTAGAGTTGTTTTTAGGACACAGCAAGGCCCCGGAGAGGGCCCATGACGGCCGCCTAGAACTCAGGGAAGCCGTGCAGAAGAGGTTGAGTTGGGCTGAGTCTTGAAGGAGCAGCAGGAGTTTCTCAGGCAGACAAAGGGGAGAGGGAAACCCAGAAGTGTGGACTCTGACCTCAGCCTGCCTGGTTCACATCCCAGCTCTGTAAAGTTGGGCAATTTCCTTCACTGCTCTGTGCTTGTTTTGTTTTTTTTTTTTTCTAAATAAGATTTCTCAAATCAGCTTTACTGAGATACAGGTCACACGCCACACAATTAACTTATTTCAAGTGCACAATTCAATGTTTTTTAGGATATTCAATTAGGATCGATATTATTTAGGGTGTATTTTTTAGGGTTGCGCAAGCATCTCCACAATAGAACATTTTCAGCACCCCCTGCAGAAACCTCGTACTCCCTAGCACTGACTGCCCATTCCCCCAAAATCTCCCATCCCCTGGCAACTACTGATCTACCTTCCGTCTCTATGGATTTGCCTGTTCCGGACATTTCACAGAAATGCAGTCATCCAGTACGTGGTCTTTGTGAATGGCTTCTTCCACTCAGCACAATGTTCTTGAGGTCCGTGCCTGATTTTTCATGTATAGAATGAGAGTAATAATTGACTCTATCTCAGAGGCAGATTTTTTTTTGTGGAGTGCAAACGAGAGCAAGCCTTGGAGTGTCTGGCACAGAGTCAGTACTCAATAACGTCAGCTCTCGTCCTGCTGCTGTTTCTTTGCAGGGCCGAGGAGGAGGACCAAACATCTCCTGTGTGTAATGCTCCCGTCATCCATACATTCAGATGAACCGTGGAACTACAGCTCATGCACACAGCTGCTCAAACTTCAAATGGTGCATGGTGAGAAAGGCAGAAATAAGCACCAATGCCGACAGAGGTGAGGCAGGAAAAGTGGACACGTACGACATGAGGATCTCACATGACATGAGTGATTCACATTTACAGATGAAGAAACTGAGGTTCAGGAGAGACCAAGGAATGTGTGCCAGTTCTCACACTGGGGCTTCGCTGGAGGAGCTGGGATTCAAACTCAAATCTGGCTGACAAAAGCTGATTCGCTTTCCACCATGCTCTGCTGTGCCGCCTCATGAGCAAAGCCATTGTACGATTTCCTGCACATGGCAGTCTGCCCCTTATTTATTTTAAATGTCCTCTATCTTCTTCCAGTTCTGGCATGTGACAAATCAATCTGTGATCATCTTCCCTGCCACAGTATCATGAAATTTCAACCACATCTCCCCCCGAGTCTTCATCTTTACAAAATGAAGTACCTTTTGATTAAACAATAACATTCACTGCAATGAAAGAATAGACAAAAATCGGCTCTGTTGATTGTTTCAGCTGCCGTGTTAGGGACATCTCCAGTTTTGTTTTGGCTGCTTGAAATGAACCTATGTGAGTAAACCATCTGGCTCTCCCGGACTCGGGTAAAAGATGTTCTATTAAAGTTATATGAATTGTTCACTGTTTACTCTCCTTGGAAAACCTTTTAGAGTCAATTCTTCTGCTTGTTAAGCCCAAGGAAACATACCCAAGTTATGTAAAACCCCTACCTTCTTTATTGTTATTTGTTTTTCTTATCAGCTTTCTCAGGTTGAACCCTCCATCTTCTTTTAAAAAAATGTCAAACGTACTTGTCTCAGTGTATAAATTCTTTCCCCTCCCACAGTTTCAGGCACATTGAATGCAAATAAGGGAGATGAAGAAGATAAAGGAGGTTGATAAAATGGGCTCAATAGAACTTTTCATACCGTCCGTGAGAAAATAAAATGTTACAACTATGTAGCAAAACAATTGGACATTATCTTATAATATGGGGCAGGTGCACACCCTACAGCCCAGCCTTTCCACTCCTAGGCATGTACCTTAGGACGGTGGTTCCAAAGTGGAAACTTATTAGAAATGCAAAATCTCTGGCCCTAGCCCCGGTCCTACTGAGTCAGAAGCTCTGGGAATGGGTCCCAGCAACCCGCGTTCCCTCCAAGGAATTCTGATGCTCTCTCGCACTTGAGGACTATTGCACTAAAGAATGCTCACACATGTGCGTTAAAGAGACGTCCACCAAGAATGTTCACTATGGCATTGATTACAATGGCAAAAACCTGGGGGAAAAAACACCACCAAGGCCCCAAATCAGGAGTATGAATAATTAAACTGTGGAATATTTATATGATAGTGTACTATATAGAAGCAAAAATAAATGAACTATATAGTTCCAGGTCACACACAACGTAGATGACCCTTTGAAATATGATATCGTGGCTAAAAAGAAAAGTTGCAGTTGACTACAATCAATATGATGCTTCTTTTGTAAATCTGAAAGCCAAAAATGAAACGATACATTGCTTAGGGTTATATGCTTATGGGATAAAAGTATAAATCTTGAAAAACCAGAAGAATGAAAACCACGCAGTTCCAGGTAGTGGCCCCTCTGTGGGAGGGGAGGAGGGATGGGTGGGGGAGATGTACGTACAGGGATGGGGCAGTGTTGATAACGCCCTGTCCTCAGGTTGGACGGTGCGTTCATGGGTATCCACTTATTTTATGAATAAGATTCACTGTCACACATATTCTTCTGTATGTATCAAGTACGAAGTTTAAAAGAGGGAATGGGGCTGAATTCTGCCAAGTTCCACACTATCTCTTGCTTGATTAGAAGAATGATGCTCAGGAAAGTGTTCTATTAGAGACAGAATGTTCGAGAAAATTCTCCCAAGTAGAACCAGCTTCGAAGGGTTGGCGGCCTCAGAGAAACCGATAGGATGGCGAAGGAGACCAAAATGCACAGAGATTCCCTTATCTCATCTCCTCCTCAACCTCCATCTCCAGGACAGGAACATGCTGAGTGCTGGCTCTTTGTTTCTGCCACCGTCCTTGTCCGGATTACTCGTTCACCAGACACTTAGGACCCCTCCATGTGCCGCAAAGGGGGAAGCATTGACAGCGGATGAGCTGAAAGGCAGTGAGGAGAGGAATCGAGGGGAGCATCTGCCCTAGGAGCCCCAGGTCTGGATAAAGAGGCCCCTGAAAAGTCCAGAATGAAATATATATAGGTGTTTTTACTATTATTTTACCACCAATTGAATCCTCCCTGGGACTGTAAGTAAATTGCTGCATGGAAAATTGTAAAACTTTCCCTGAACAAAAGAATACATTTTATTTGAAGTGAAAGTGCTTAACCACCTCACTAAGTACTTAGATATTTGTGCCATCAATCCATTTTTAACAATGAGATACACCATTCTTGTTCTTCCTCTATGGACCAGAGGGTAAAGCACCTATTTTTATTTCCCTGTGCAGACCGACTTAAAATTGCAAAGCCATTCTAAATGGCCACTTTTAACACGGGCTACAGCTGGAGTCCCACAGGCCCAGGGTCAAGCCAGGTTTGCCTTCAACTCGAGCAACTACCAAAGCGCCATCTGTTTTCTATAATACATACTTTTCCTCAATTCCCAAAAGTACACTCAGAATGGTCACAGAATGTACTTTGTTAAATGAAACTTACCCTTGGAACATTAGATAGCTTTAACATACTACGATGAGTGATTTGTATGGGAAGAAGAGAAACCAGTGCACAAAAAACATAAAGTCTGGTGAGTACTTTTGCCTTTAAACTACCTGAAGAGCAAATGTCCCCTGCCCCAAATGGGACCGCTCTGGGCGCTGGCCCAGGTCCATACACATAGGTTTCCTTATTCCCTTCAGGACACGCAGAAAGTTCTCCTACTCTACAGAACATAGAGGGTACCCTGGAAGAAACATTTGTAAGGTACATACGATTTTTTTTGGTAAGAGGCATATTTTTTTTTCACTTTTTAAAAATAAACTTTTAAATTTATAATAGTTTTAGAATCACGGAAAAATTGTAAAGATAGTACAGAGTTCTAATAATATACCTTATCATTAACATCATTCGTGAACATGGTACATTTGTTACAATTAATGAACCAACATTGATACATTATTATTAACATACTTTATGCAGATTTCCTTTTTCATTTCTCAGATTTCCTTTTCCCCTAATGTCCTTTTTCTGCTCTAGGATCCTATCCAGGACATTACATTTAGTTGTCATGTCTTCTTAGGCTCCACTGGTCTGTGACATCTTCTTAGACTTTCCTTGTTTGGTGAACTAGACAGTTTTGACAGTGTACTGGTTGGGTATTTTGGAGAATGTTCCTCGATTTATCTGATGTTTTCTCGTGATTAGATTGGAGGGATGGAAGGAAAGAAGGGAAGAAACTGGAGGGACTGGTTGGAGGGAGGAAGACCAGAGAGGGAAAGCGCTACTCTCATCGTATCATATCAAGGGTGTACCCTACCAACATGACTTATCACTCATGATACTAAAGCCTTGATCTCCTAGCTGAAGTAGCATTTGGCAGGTTTCTCCACCGTAAAATTAGACGCCACCCTCCTGCCGTTTCCATCCTGTCCTCTTTGGAAGACAGTGACTATGTGCAGACCACACTCAGGAGTGGGAAGTTGGTGTTCCACCTCCTTGAGGATGGAGTACCTACACCAATTACACGGGATTCTTCTTCAGGGCAGGTTTGTCTTCACTCTCCCATTGATTTGTTGAATCATTTACATCAATCAGCATGGACTCAGGGGTATTTACTTTATATTTACGTTATTATCTGATTCTAATACTACTTTATTTATTTTGTTGCTCAAATCATTACAGCTTGGAGCACTGGAGGCTCTTCTCGTTGGCTCCCGTGTCCCTTTGACACAGCCCTGTCATTGTTTTTCCTAAGCACGTCCTCACTTGGTGCACCTGACTTCACCGTGAGCTTTCATTCTAAAATTCAGTGGATTTGGGGGGTGAGGATGGAGAAGGATAGGAATTCCTCTGAAGCCTGAGGAATTATTATTACTACTGTTTTCTTGACAAAAAGCCTGTCCCTGCTAAATGACCAGTCCTTTCTACATTTTCACTACAGAAAGGTCCCTTTTCCTTCAATCTACAGTTTCCTAATTCTCCTTTTAACCAGAACTTCCATCACAAAGCACAGAACTCGGGTCTCACATGCCACCTGATACTCAGGGCGCCCGATTCAATAACTTGTTGGCCTAAGACTTGAGGTACTAAGAACTTGATTTGTTTTTCCTTTTACAAATTCTGCAAATTTGAGTTGCTAAACTCCATGACAACAGGGAGGATGTCTTATTTCATTTTTCAGAGTTTAGCTGTGTTAGTTTTCTATTGCTGCTATAAAAATCACCACAAATTTAATGGCTTATAACAACATAAATTTGTCATCTCACACTTCTGTAGTTCAAAGTTTGACGTGGGTCTCACGAAGCTGAAAACAAGGTGTCTGCAGGGCTGTATCCTTTCCTGGAGACCCCAGGGGAGAACTGTTTCCTTGTTCATTCAGGCTGTTCGTAGAATTCAGTTCCTTGTGGTTGCAGGACTGAGGTCCTGGTTTCCTTGCTGGCTGTCAGCTGAAGGCTGTTGCCAGCTCCAGTTTCCTGATTATTGAGGGTGCCCACGTTCCCTGGCCTGGGGCCCATTTCTCCATCTTCAAGGGCAGCAGCAGTGGGTGAGGTCCATCCCATGTTTCAAATCTCTTCTGCTCTTATGTCAGATTCCTCTGGCCTCTGCCAGGAAAGATTCTCTGCTACTTTTTTTTGTTTTAGAGACAGGGTCTTTCTGTGTTGCCCAGGCTGGAGTACAGTGGTGTGATCATAGTCACTGCAGCCTCATGCTCCTGGGCTCAAGTGATCTCCTGCCTCAGCCTTCAGAGTAGCTGGTGGGGCTGTAGGCGGGAACAATAGCACCTGGCCGAGTCTCTGCTTTTAAGATCTCATAGGATTAAACTGAGCCTGGCTGGATCACCCGGGATACTCTCCCTATTCACAGGTTCCAGGTCTGTGTCAGTTTGCCAGGGCAGCCACAACAAAGTACCAAGACTGGGTGGCTTAAACAGCAGACATTTATTTTCTTACAGTTGTGAAGGCTGCAAGTTGAGATCGAGGTGTCAGTGGGGTTGGTTTCTTCTGAGGTCTCTCTCCCTGGCTTGCAGATGGCCCTGGTCTCCCTGTGTCTTCACATAGTCTTCCCTTTGCGAGTGTCTGTGTCCTAATCTCCTCTTCCTGTAAGGACATCGGTCATATTGGATTAGGGCCCACCCCAATGACCTCATTTTAACTTTCCTATCTCTTTTAAAACCCTATCTCCAAATGCAGTCACGTTCTGAAATACTGGGAGGTTAGGACTTCAGCACAGGGATTTTAGGTAAACACAAATCAGTCCACAACAGAAGGAAACAGAGTCAGAAAGGTCGCAAGTCCTCAGTTCTGAGAGACGGCTGTTCTAAGCCAGTGACTGTCAACCTCAGCTGCACTTTACCGTCACCTGGTGAGTTTGTAACAAGTGGCAAAGCCCTCGGAGGTTCTCACTTAATTGGTGTGTGGAGGGCTCTGGCATAGATATATTTTTAAATCTCCTTGGTGATTCTAATGTGCACCCAGGACCAAGTTCCATGTTTAATTGAATATAAAAGAGAGACCTGAGTTGCCTTCGTTATCCTAAACTGGCATGCTTTCTGCTCAGCAGACGAGTCTCTTTATATGTATAGAATACCTTCTAGTCAGCGCAGTCGCAGAGCGGCAGCTGAACTGTGAGTCTCCAGGGCACGTGCACGCGGCTTGCAGCGTTCTCTTGCTCTTTCATTCATTAGTTAGTGGATAGTTGAATGCCTGTGACAGACTAACTACATGCTGTGCTGATACGGTCAGCCACATAGTGGCTCCCAGAGCAGCACCACCACAGGCATTCAGACTGCAACTTTAAAACAACATTATGGTGGCTCACGCCTGTACTCCTAGCACTCTGGGAGGCTGAGGCGGATGGATCGCTCAAGGTCAGGAGTTTGAGACCAGCCTGAACAAGAGTGAGACCCCTGTCTCTACTAAAAATAAAAAGAAATTAATTGGCCAACTAAAAACATATAGAAAAAAATTAGCCGGGCATGGTGGCGCATGCCTGTAGTCCCAGCTACTCGGGAGGCTGAGGCAGAGGATTGCTTGAGCCCAGGAGTTTGAGGTTGCTGTGAGCTAGCTGACGCCATGGCACTCACTCTAGCCCGGGCAGCAGAGTGAGACTCTGTCTCAAAAAAAAAAAAAAAAAAAAAAAGCACTACTTGTACCTTTGTCATTCTGGAGCTATTTCAGAAACCAAGACCAAAGCCCCAATAATATAATAAAAGATGTTTCTAAAACATGGTCACAAGAGGCAAAGAAAATCATTAGATAATGATAAAATGGTCAATTCAGCAGGAAGACATAACAATTATATATATATACCTAACATCAGAACATCTAAATATGTAAAGCAAACATTGATAGAACTGAAAAGAGAAAATAGGAGCAATACAATAATAATGGAGACTTTAATACACCACTTTTATTGATGAATGGAACATCCAGACAGAAGATCAATAACAAAACAAAAGACTTGCATAACACTATAGACCAAATGGACCTGACAGATATATACAGAATATTCCACCAAAGAAGAGCATCACACATATTCTTTTCAAGCACACATGGATCCTTCTGCAGGACAAATCACATGTTGGGTCTCAAATCATACCAAGTATCTTTTCTGACCACAATGGATTGAGATTAGAAAAAAATAGCAAAAGGAAACTGGGAAAATCACAAATATGTGATAACTAAATAACACACTCAAACAATCATTTATTCAAAGAAAAAAAATTTTAAGTTAGAATATACATCAAGACAAATAAAAATGAAAACACAGCATATAGCAAATGCATCAGTGAGAGGCAGTTCATAGCAATAAATGCCTACAATTAAAAAGAAGAAAGAACTCAAGTAACCAACCTAATTTTATACCTCAATGAACTAGAAAAAGAAGAAAAAACTAAGCCCAAGTTAACAGAAGAAAGGAAGTAATGAAGATTAGAGCACAAATAAACAAAATAGAGAACAGAGAATAATAGAAAAAAGACAGTGAAACTAAGAGTTGATTCTTGAAAAGATAAAGAAAATTGACAAACCCTTAGTTTAGACTAAGAAAAATAGAAGACTCAAATAAATAAAATCAGATGAAAGAAGGTATATTACAATTGATGTCACAAAAATAATAAATTTCTACTTTACTTCCTATGAGTTGGCTAATCATTATAACTCTGTTATAAGGAAATAAAAATTCTTTACATTGACTTTGCTTTTGCTATTTTGATAGGTGTTTGGGGAGGAATTAGAGCAAGGAATAGTCACAATGACTCAAAACCATGCCATGTATGCATGTTTCCTTTGTTCGCATGTTATTCTTATTATTCTTAAGAGGATACTAAATCAAATTCTTTTGGAATAGTCAGTATCATAAAAACCATGAAGTGCACTTCTTACAAACCATTTTCTATAATTCATAAAGAAAAAATTTTATAGTTGGAAATATCTGTGTTGTTAGAGGGTATACAATAGGTTATTGCTTATTCTCACGTAAATGGGTACTACAGATTCATTAAAAACTTGTACCAAATTACAAAATCATAAAAAAAAAAATCTCACAATGCAATTTCAAAAGAATCGACCATGTAAAAACAGGTATCAAGACAGGATTAATCATGCAAGAGATTTAGTGGGGGAAACACCTGTGAGAGAAAATGAAGAAGGAGCCAGAAAAGACTTGGAGAGCCGTCAGACCATGATGCAGGCCTGACCCCTGTGAAGGGAGAGAAGAATGGAAGTAGGTAGTAAGCCTCTTAGACTGCAGTACAAATCCAAGGAAGTTCAGCAAGGTTGCTAGAGAGTCCTTGAGCCAAAGTCTCCAGCCAAAGGAATTCTTCCTTTCTAGGAATGGCCTTGCTTTAGTATTTCTACCTTGTTCAGTCACAGACGTGTGGTAGATCATGGTAACTGTGGCCTCTATGTATATGCAGTGTTGGATTCAGAGTATAGCAGCTGAGACTATAAGTTGCAATAGGAGCCCTAAGAGGCTCTTTTTCATGGTTGCCACTAGACATCAATATTGAACTACATTCAGAATAAAGCATCTTATTTTACAACAGAAAAACCCAATATTTGCTCAAAGTGGTCACTATCATTTGATGGAATTTTTGTTCTTTAAAACTTTAAGAGGTATTGTCATTTCTCAACCAATGTAGAATAGGATGTGAGATAAAAATCCCATGACAACATTCCCAGGCAATAAGTAGGAAATTTATATTTCCATTGTTTTGGTGGGGAAACTGAGACATAGCATTAACAAACTGAGCCTTGGTCTGTTCACTAGGTGCACAGCAAAGCCAAATACTGACACCGGGATTTGCAGCAAGAGAAAGTAAGGTGTTTATTACAGGGTGCCAAGAAAGGAGAACAGGCAGCTAACACTTAAGACCTGAATTCCATGATGGCTTACAAGCAAGGGCTTTTAAAGGCAGCATTGAGGAGGCCTCCAAAGTGAGTTAAGGGCTGGGGGATTTCTGGAACTTCCTTATTCATTTTCTGGTTCCAGTCTGTCTGAGGTCTACATGACAGCAGTCAACATTTTCTGGTGGGGGGTCCTGGTTTCTGAAAAACAACTCAGGGGCATATGCCAAGATATTATCTTTAGCTTCTATAGGGAACCAAACATCTTATGATTCTGACTTACTTGGGTGACAACTGTTTAAGCTATTATTATCTTTTTGCTTAGCACATTATTTATTTACTTCCCTAATTGCTGGTTTCAGGGTTAGCTAGGTGCTTGGAATTTCCCTTGAAGAAACTCATAATTTTCCTTTATTTTAATGCTTGGCAAGTGGGGCAGAAGAGCCCAGAAGGCCCCTAAGAGGAATCCTGCTCCTGCTTGATGGAGAAGCTAAAGGAATTACCAAAGTTAATGATAAGTAACTGCCACCAGAATCCAAATCACTGCTATTTTATTATAAGAAGCCTCCTTCTCTTTTATATTCATATGCATAGAAATACAATGGAAATTTCAGGACATTAGCACAGATAACATGCAAATATCCAGGACCAAATGATGATCTAGATCACATTTACATTTTGTAAGAGAGAAGACTGCACAGTTAAATGCATTTATTTCAGAATGAGATTGCAAGACCCAACTGTCTAGTCATAAGCTTTTCTATAAAACAGTGATTTTTTTCATCAATTATTTCTGACCCAGTAAATTAGAAAGAAATACTAAAGTTTTTTTCAATAAGTCTTGAGAGTATATGTTCAATTCTGAGATTCAACCAAGGAATAGAAACCTGTCCTTCTAGCCAGTAGGCACAAAGAACATAACTAGGGCCATTAAAATAACTCTTGGCTCCAAATATTCTGATCTGACCCACATATAAAACAGGTTCCTCTATTTAATTGTATACATGTAATGGTATGTTTGAATAATTTACACCTCAAAAATGAATGTTTTGCTCTGCCCAACTATTGTGAGTACAACTATCTTATGTACTTAATTAAGCCAAATTTTGAAGCAAGCATTTGTGCCATTTGAAAGCTGAATTGTTATTAATGTAAAATAGCTATAAGTTTATGATGATCTATTGTTCTAATATAATTTCTTTCTGCTCAAGAAGTAGATTAAGATCATGTGAGATGCTTATATCACTTCAAATACATCCTGTATAGAATATAAAGAAAGTATTCTATTTTCCAAAGATAGAGCACATGTCTGTACCAACATAAGTCTCATCAGAACGAACTTTAACCATATCATCTCTACAAGTGGCTGCTTTTAGTTCCAGATTTCAGGATTTAAAAATTTCCCAGGATCTTGTGACTATCATGTAACAAAATTTGGGAGAGAAAGGGGGTGGCTATTAAACTTACTAAAAACATTCCCAAGGCACCCCTTGACTGATGTTCAAGGTTGGCATGTCTTGGATTTTTTTTAATTATCTTGAATAGTCTATGAATTTTGTTAGCCAGCTACATGTATTTAAAATGATGAGCTACACTAGTAATATTCACTCAGGTATATTATTTTTTAAAACAAATGAAATAAAATTCATTAACATAGAAAGTTACTGTTTTCTTAGACTTAGAAAAATTAAATCCTCTGTTTATTTATAGCAATATTTATAGCAGTTCAAACTTTAGGGACCATCATAGCCAGATTTTAAATTGAGTCTAAAATAGCCTGCCTCAAAGACTTCTCTTGAGTGGCTTATAAATTTATCTTTTTCTACACAGGTCATCTAAATAGGAAAGCAGAAAAAACTCATATTGTTTCTTTTGCACATTTGACTCCACTCCCTTGGGGCAAATTAATTCTCTGAATGAAACTGAACTGCAATGGGTGTCTGAGACACTCGATCACTTAAAAGGAAACAAAACATATGCTCCCTGTTCAATATACATTAGGTCACTGGCATTTTTGTATAATGATTTCATAAAAATATAGCCATGTGCATGACTGAAAATAAATTTATTTAAGTTCCACTTTGTAAAAAAGCACTCAAAGAAGTAATTCAAAAAGTTTAAAGCAGTGATTTTTCTTTTCTTAGTCAAAGTTATTCAACCATATTCAAATTCAAAATCAAACAGGGGTAAAACAATTAGAGAAAATTAGAGGTTTGAAAGAATCTAAGAGGCTGTCTTAATTCAGATACAGTTTTAGATGTGTGTAATAAAGACCCAAATGAACATTTCCTTAAACAAGATGGAAGTTAAGTTTTCTCTCATTCAACACTGAAGTTGGCAAACATTGCTAATACAAACACTTTGTTCCACGAGGTCATCCAGGGCCCCAGGATCCTATCATGTTGCTCTGCCATCACTAGTGTGATACCTTTGTCCACAAGATACAAGATTACTCATCATCTCATTCTTGTATTGAGCACACCTTCCATACTGCATATTTCACTTCTGCTCATGTCCTATGGCCATGCCTATATGTAAAGGAGGCTGGGAGTCATAGAGTTTATTCTAAATAGTCATGTGCCTCATTAAATGTAATTACTATGGAACAAGGGCACAAAGTATTTTAGAGGATATCTAAACATCTGTGCCCCAGAGGTCATTTTAGATCCTAATATATAAAACAAATAAAAATTGAACTTTATGATTGAAGAAGGGATATGGTGAAAGACTGGACCAACCATCCACTGATTCTTCATTAGCCATGAGGTTCCTCTAATGACTAGCACTCTAAAAAACACATTTAGAAACCACTGCTCTAGACCTGGGTGGAAAACTGGAATGTCTAAAAGGTAAAGTATATAAATGTAGCATGTGAGTAAAGGCCAAAAACACATCTATAAGCTAGATTTATTCAAGAGTCACTCAATACAATCTATAATCTTCTAAACCAATCATTTCATTTTCTAGACAAATAAACAGAACCTAGAGTGCTTGAATGACTGTCCTATGGTCACCTAGCTAGCCACACCAGGTCAGATATTTTTGTCTTTAAATTCAATACTTCTTATATTACATGATCATAAAATGTCACTGTGAAGTTCTAAATAAGAAAATAGGAAAAAATCCTTTAAAAGTAACCTAATTCTATGCTATAATTTAATGTTCAGCTTTGAGATGAAGTATTTGACAGCAGATCAAGTGTGTGTTCTATGTCCTATATCCTCTGAACCTCATAACTGAGAGCAAGATCTCTTCTATTTTCTCCCCTCCTGACTTGGATTTGCCAAAGCTCTGGCTGCCCGATCAGTAACACATGAGGCCGGGAAGCGTCAAAGGATTATCACTGGCAACCACCCAGTAGCCAATCTTTCCTTCCTCCAGCATGGCCCATTTAATTGCACACTCATATCATATCGGTGACAGACTCATTGCAAAACACATTTTTCACTTTTATGTCTTTTTTTCTGCATGCTGTAAAGTTATATGGTTAAAATATTTTTGGCTGAAGACTTTAAATATATAAAAATGAATAAGATTTACCTTATAAATGCCTGAGTGGAACTAAATTGTTCATGGATTAGTTATATGTTACTTGCATAAGCTATTTTATGAATATTTCTATTCTTTAGAAATTTCTTGCAGAAGAAAATTTTTGAATCAGGCATGAGAAAAATACCTCATACCTTATTTCTACCTTATGTTGAGATTTTTTGAGTTCAAAAATTAGATGAAGAGCTATGCTTATTTTTTGATCTATTTTTTATTTTTTTTTAGAATTTTTGCTTTGATCAGTCTTTCCAACACAAATAGATTTTGTTTTGGTCCAATGAATGTTATCCTAAATATATAGTAGGAGGAAAGGTTGGAAATATAAGTACTCTATGCCCACATAATAATTTTAAAAGATACTAGTTTTCAAATTTCAATTTGCTTTAATTTAAAATCTTTAGGTCTCTCTCTCTCTCTCTTTCCTGAGGTTTTGGTGGTTTCTGTGACACTAGCAGTTGGCAAAAGTAATGTCTATAAGGGATCAACCTCAGAAAATAAGTGTTACAAGGTAGATTTGTTTTGGCTGAGAAAATATAAAATTTTTCCACTCCCTATTCCTAATGTCTTAAATCATCATACTCTATTAATAGGATAAATTGGACCACATGGAAAGATTCTAATTTCGCTGTTAGAAAAACAAAGACACAAATGAACACTTAAAGCTACTGTTTTCTGATAACTTATTGACTTGACATCTTACCATTTTTCCCTCTTCTTTCTTTATTGTTCATCCCCTTTCTCTCTTCTGTTTATTTTCATCCTAGTTCATTTTTTCATTTAATTTCCCCTCAACAGTCTCTCTAATTATGCTTTATTACTGTCAGAGCATTCCTAAAAAGGTTAGTGTAAATTATTTATAAATTCTATTTTCTTATAGATTTACCCAATATTTATACAAATGTGTCCCTACAGAAAAGAATTTTGACATGAATGTCATTGAAAAATTGCATTGAAGACAACAATAAACCTTTGCAAGTTACATTTTTTTATTTCAAAATATTAAGAGGGTGCAAATGTTTTGTTACATGGATACCATTTATAATGCTGAAATTGGGGCTTTTAGTATGCCTGTCACCAGAATAGAGTTTATTATACCTAATAGGTAAGTTTTTACCCATCCTCCCTCCCTTCTGCTCTCTTCTTGATATCCATTGACCTTTACATCTCTTTGTGTCCATGTGTGCCCATCGATTAGCTCCCAATTATTAGAAAGTACATGTGGTGCTTGTTTTTCCATTCCTAAGGTACTTCACTTAGGATAATGGTCTCCAGTTCCATTCAAGTTGCTGCAAAAGACATTATTTCATTCTTTTTTTGGCTGAGTAGTACTCCATGGTATATATATATAAAACAACGTACACACACACACACACACACACACCCCACATTTTCTTAATCCACTCATGAATTGAAGGGCACTTAGGTTGATTTCACATCTTTGCAATTGTGAATTGTGCTGTGATAAACACTCGAGTGTAGGTGTCTTTTTGATAAAATGACTTTTTTTCCTTTGGGTAGATACCCAGTCAAGGGATTACTGGGTCAAATGGTAAGTCTACATTTACTTCTTTGAGGAATCTCCATGCCGTTTGCCATAGAAGTTGTACTAATTGGCAGTCCCACCAACAGTGTGTAAGCATTCCAATCTCTCTGCATCCACTCCAGCATCTATCGTTTTTTGACTTTTTAATGATGGCCATTCTGACAGGGGTAAGGTGGTATCTCATTGTGGTTTTAATTTGCATTTCCCTGATGATTGGTGATGTTGACCATTTCTTCATATGTTTTTGTTGGCCATTTGTCTATCTTCTTTTGAAAATCTTCTCTTCGTGTCTTTGGCCTGCTGTTTTAATGAGGTTGTTTGTTTCTTGCTGATTTGTTTGTAGATTCTGTATATTAGTGCTTGATTATATGTATAGTTTGTGAATATTTTCTCCCATTCTGTAATTGGCCTATCTTACTCTGTTGATTATTTCCTTTCCTGTGCAGAAGTTTTTTGATTTAATCAAATCCCATTTTTTTGTTGTTGCTGTTATTACAGTTGCTATTGTTGCTGTAATTGCCTTTGGGGTCTTAGTCATAAATTCTTTGCCTAGGCTGATGTCTAGAAGAGTTTTTCCTACACTTTCTTCTAAAATTTTTATGGTGTCATGCCTTACGTTTAAGTCTTTTATCCATCTTGAATTAATTTTTTTATAAGGCAAGAGATAGGGGTCCTGTTTCATACTTCTGAACGTGGCTATCCAATTTTCCCTGCACCATTTACTAAATAGGACATACTTTTCCCAATGTATGTTGTTGTCTGCTTTGTCAAAGATCAGTTGGTTGTAGGTAGATGGTTTTAAATCTGGGTTCTCTATTCTGTTGCATTGGTCTATGTCTCTACTTTTATACCAGTACCATTTGGTTGCTATAGCCTTGTAGTATAATTTGAAGTCTGGTAACGTGATGCCTCCAAATTTGTTCTTTTTGCTTAAGATTGCTTTGGCTATTCGGGCTCTTTTTGGTTCCACATGAAGTATAAAATTATTTTTTCTAGATCTGTGAAATATGACATTGGTATTTTGATGGGAATTGTATTGAATCTGTAAATCACTTTGTGCAGTACGGACATGTTAATAATGTTGATTCTACCAATCCAAGAGCATGAGATGTTTTTCTATTTGTTTGTGTCATCTGTGATTTCTTCCATCAGTGTTTCATAGTTCTCCTTGTAGAGATCTTTCACCTCCTTGGTTAAGTATATTCCGAAGTATTTTATTCTCTTTGAAACTACTGTGAATGGTATTGAGACTTTGATTCAAACCTCAGCTTGATTGTTATTAGTATATAGAAATACTACTGATTTGTGCACATTGGTTTTGTAACCTGAGACTTTGCTGAATTTATTTATCAATTCTACAAATCTTTTGGAGGAGTCTTTGGGATTTTCTAGAATCCCACAGCCAACGTCATACTGAATGGGGAAAAGCTGAAAGCGTTCCCCCTAAAAACTAGAACAAGACATGGGTGCCCACTGTCATCACTTCTATTCAACACAGTGCTGGAAGTCCCAGTCAGAGCAATGAAGCAAGAGAAAGAAATAAAGGGTATCCAAATAGGGAAAGTGACAGTCAGCAAACTATCGCTTTTTGCTGATGATACATATGATCTTGTATCTACAAGTTACATATTTTTAACTGAAAGCTACCTTGTAATATACCACTCATAATAGTCAATATATTAAAGGTAGTATTGGTAAAAGTTTTGCACTTACTAATAACATTTGAGAGGACTTTTTCAGATGTATATTAATTAATTCATTACATTTTCTTTTTTTTAGCTGTTTTATCTGTAACGTAAAAAAGTCAGAGTAGAAAATCTTTTTCTAAAATCCTCTAGCTCTAAAAATCTGATTGTTAGTTTTTCTTCATGACAACATAGTCAAGCATTGTTTTTCAGTACCCTCCCACCCCCCCAAAAAAAAAAAAGCTAAATAGAATGTCACAGGTTAAAAAAAGACCTTAAGCTAATCTTTTTATTTTATTCAACTAATAGCTATGAGTATACTCTCACTATTTATGACTAGAGTGACCATACATCCCAGTTTGCTTGAGATGGTCTGAATTTATGCCTCTTGTTCCGGCATACTTATTAATAGTAGCCCCTTTCACTTTCAAACACTTTCTGATTTGGACAATTAATGATATGACAACTCTATTTGTGACTCATGCTCATTCTGATTGGCCACAGTGGTTTTTCTATTTTATTCTGATGGGTCAGTGCCCATGCAATACCTGTTGTCAGATATTTTTAGTATCATATTTGCCTACGAGGTAATTGAGAAAGGAAAAGTAGCATGATTTCTTTTCCTATAAATTGAATTAAATTCAAATCCGTTAAGTTCTTAGAATTAGAAAAGTGAGAAGGACAAAACAAAACAGAGCTGACTTCACCCTCTAAAGACTGATCTGAAAAGAGAAGACCTGGGCAATTCTGATTCTCACTGGTGATACTTTCCTCGAGGCCACCCTCTCCCACCTGGACTCTCTCTTTTTCCTGTTTTTTTTTCAGGTTCAGTCACTGCTGAGAATATTTGTGGCTTACTTTCTTCTCTTTCTAACCCCATGGAACTTAAGGTGCTAACCTAGTCACACTGAGTTGTCACAGATATTTTCTGTTCAAAAATGGAAACTCTAGCTATTGCCCCTCTTTATAAGAATTTCCTCCACTGATTTGCAGGTGATTTAGATAGAAATGTCTTCTACTTGACCAGCCATAGACTTCCCTCAAAGAGTACATTTCCTTGAAAGGCATGCCAAGAAAATCAAGTTCTATAATTAAGAAAGCATTATCCTTGCCCTGTCCGTAAGACTGTTATTAGACCAAAAGGATAATGAAAACTGTACCAGTCTATCATTTGGTGAAGAGAGAAGATTTCTGCCAAAGAATATTTAATGGAATTAATGTCAATTGATTTCACATGGTAAGAAAATCTCTGTATACATTCAAGATAAAATGTTCCCTAAGAACAATATGCTCTTGAGAGAGAGCCTTTTTGTTTTCACCTTCACCAGGAAGCTTAAAAAGTTAGAATCTAGGATCTAGAGCAGTGAGGTGAGTCCCTATCAGTGTTTATTCCATGATTTCCTGCAGATAAAGATAGAGTTGGAGTAGTTCAGATTGGAGCTTAACTAAATAATTTTAACCTTAATAAAGACTATCTTAAAGGTTTACTCATCTTTTGTCTACTTATTGCCACTCATAGAAAACATCTTCTGAAAAACACAGTGAAATCTGGGGGGAGTTGAATATTGAAGAACAAACCTAAGAACAAATAATAATAATAGCTACCACATCTTCAACACTTACTACATATATTGGTAAACCATTTAATTGAATCTCTACTCTGAAACTGAAGCAGAACCTACATACAAAACAATTGCTTTGTGGTATAGGAAAATCTGATGTCAGACTATTAACATAATAGGAAGCACATTCTAAAAAAGTTTTATTCTGCTTTGAAATAAACAAAATGTCAGGCACTGTAATGATTACAAAAACCTGTGAAATCAAATCACGTGTAATAATCTTTTCACTTGAGCTGGTCTCATTTTATGCCTCAAGTTACTATGCTTCCAAGACCAGGATATTGAGGCAGGTAAGGGATTACTTAAAAGAAGACTTCTCAGCAGCCTCAGTCAATAATCACAAGTTTAAGTTTCAAAATGGTATCAACAATTAAATAAAGGAATTTCTTCTTATTCACCAATGGTATCTGTCTCAAAGGTGCACTTTTGGGGATGTGTGTCTCAGATCAAGTGCTACTCAAGGTGTCAGGGTGCAAACTGTGTGGTACTGATCCAACACAAGATAATGAACTTAGCAGCATACAAATCCATATACTGCTTCCTTCATTGAGAAAATCTTGCCACCAAAATTTTAAAAAATGTCCATTGAATTAAAGAGTGTCTTTAATGAAGAAGCTAATCTACATTTCGGTGCTAGTTCCTGATTTTATTACAACCAGTAGCAAAGTTTATGGACTAATAATTGTTCACACAGCATTTTGAGTAGCATGTTGTGAGATACCAAGTTTTTTGTGTCACTTATAAATTGTATTCAGCTGTTAATAACAGAGACCCAGCTACAGAAACTTAAGTGAATTGTAGGATTCTTCTCTCACATCAAAAATGTGAGCAATTCTATGGGACTTGCATGTCCATCATAGGCTGAGTTCTGTCAGATCCACCAAGTCACAAGGTTGGGTGGAGCCAGAAGCATTCCAAAACAAGATGCAAACAAATGTGGCGCATCTGGGACCAGGTTCTTGTGAGGCCATAAGTAAACTGCACAACAGCTGCCTTATGCTGACTATCACACCACACCTCTTCCTCAGCTCACACTGACGGCTCCATCAGGAGTCCATTATGATGAATTAATGAGCGAGGAAAATGGCCAAGCTTGGCTGACAGATTGATCAGCTCATTATGTGAGTGAAATAAAAAAATGGATGGCTGCCACTTTATGGCCCCACTCAGAGGGGTCTGAAAGACAGTGGTGAGGGAAATCCTGCCAATTGACAGAGCTTCAAGTCATTCACTTTGTGTGAAAATAGAAGTGGCTTGAGATAAGAATAAACATAATATAAAGAGTAAATAATAAGACTGAAGACAAGAAGATCTGGTAAGAAGTACTTGGATGGACTTTTGGGAGTAGGCACAAAATATTGCATATTACTCATTAAGAGCATCTACCACAGAGAAGATAATGATTAAAGAAGTAAACAGAGTAATTCTGCCATTGGACATCAGCAGCCTCTGTCCTTGATCACTCCAGTTTTGGCACAATGTGTACATGAAGAGGATAGCCATGGCAGCAGGGATGGAGACATGACACTGATTCCATGGGTTCCCACTCATTAAGGCTGATCTAGACATTGCTTCTGCCTAACAATCAAACCTTCCAACAACAGAGATCAAACACTGAGGCTCCGATATGGCACCACCTCTTAAGGAGACCAACTTGATGGAAACTTGATTACATTATAATCTTTTCATCTTAGAAAATGTAATAATTTACCTTAACTAGGATCAACACATACTCCCAGTGGCATCGCCTTTCTTGCTCGCAGGCTCTCAGCCAGGACTGTTATCCAAGTGCTTACAGAATGTTTGACTTTCCGACTTGTGATCCAACACATTATTATAGAGGACAAAAGGACCCACTTAAAAGCAAAGGAAAGTAGGCAGTGGACACACAATCAGGGGATCTTCTGATCTTATCACATATTGGAAGCTCCTAGCCTGACAGATAGTAGAATGGTCTTTTGAAAGTACAGCAAAGGCAAAAGCTTCAAGATAATGCTCCACAAGAATGGGGTGCTATCCTGTAAAAGGCAGCATTTATCTTAAGCCAACAACTATTACATGATGCCATTTCCCCATTAGATAGAATACATTAGTCTTGAAATCACAGGGTGAAATGTAGTGGTTCTGTTTATCATTCCTCTCAGTAAATCACTTGGGCAATCTACATTTCTTGTCCCCAGAACTCTAGGATCAGACGGTCCAGAGCAGAACTGGCAAACTATGGTCTTCCCAAATCTGGCCTATGACCTGTTTTTTTAGAGCCCATGAGCAGAATGTTTTTTACATTTTTAAAGTGTTGAGACAAGGAAAAGGAGGAAGAGAAGGTGGTGGAGGAGGAGAAGAATGAGGAGGAGGAAGTGAAAGATGCAGAGGACATCTCAGGCGGTCTGCAAAGTTCAAAATATTTACTATGTGACTCTACAGAACTGGTCTTGAGGGCCTAGTTTACACAGTGAGAATGCTGTCCTAGGGGACACATCAAAGTTCTAATAATTCTAAGTTACAGTTATTATCCAGGCATTCTGGGCAACTTGGGGAAAGAGACCAGCAAGCAAGGGACCTTGGCAAGATTTATTTACCCTAATCATCAGGAGGAGGTAGAGGTACTGTTACACCATAGGTGCATGGAAAGATACAGTCAGATCCCAGTAATCTAGTGGGGAGTCATTTGGAAACTCCTTGCCTATTTTTTATGGCAAATGGAAAAGTACAGCAGCCAGAGCCTTGAAATGAAACAGTAACCAGGGGCTCAGACCCCTCAGGGATGAGGGCCCAGGTTTCCTCACCTAAACAGAAGTGCTAGCTAAGAGGAGAGGATCTAGAATGGGTAATGAGGGAGGAAGGTGATGAGTATCATAGTGACCTTGAGACCAACTTCAAGAGTGAAGTTTAGGGTTCATACCACTAACCTTCCTCTTATAAGTCTATCCTTGAAAAGACACCAACCACAACCATGAAAGAGCTATTTCTACATGGGATGAATTTATAAGGGGAAACAAGTGCTAAGACACAAAATTCTACAGGGTACCTTGGCCCTAGCTGCGTCCTACTCTGGAACCATGACAAGGAACCTTTTGGTATGAAGACTATCTAGAATTTCCACAACTATCTCTACAGCTGTTCTTTTACAATTTTGCCATGATAAAAATGGAGAAAACAACTCTGTAGACTTTTTATATTTTTTATTCAGGCATAATTTACAAACAATAAAATGCACAAATTCTGAGTGTACAATTTGATGAATTTTGACAAATATATATAGCCATGTATCCACACTCATAAGATACAGAGCATTTCCTTCACCCCAGAAAGTTATCTGTGTCACTTTTCAGGCAACCCTCATCCTTTAGAAGCAACTGCTGTTCTGATGTCTCTTACCATAAATTAGAGTTTCCTATTCTAGACTTTGATATAAATATAATCATATGACATGGTTTTTTTAGGCCAGCAAGTGCTACAGAGCTGCTTGTGTTTGGTTTTCTTTGGGTTCTAATTAATCTGTTAAGTTAGACCTACCCAGAGTAGTTTTCACTTGTCCTCTACTGACCTACTTCAATGTAAACAGACACAAATGATTAATGAACAAAAGAAAATCTTTTGTTCATGTGTACCTAGTAGAGCAATATCTCTATGTTATCAGAATGGAATTTCTCAGGGCATTCAATACATCAAAGATTGACATTTCAAAAACCAAAGATGATACAGCTTTAACATAAGCTCTACAACTTAAGCTCTAAATAAAACTGCCTGGGTCTAAATCTTGGCTGCATTGCTTACCATATGGGTAGCTTGAGCAAGTTACTTCTTTCTCTGCCTCTTTTCTCAACTGTAAAATGATGAATGTTATAGAACCACCCTCACAGAGTTGCTATGAGGATTAAATCACTTGGTATATAGAAAGTATTTACCATGATGGCTGGCCTATAGCAAATACTCAGTATACTTCAGCTATTAATACAGATACAATTAATATGTCAATGTGAGTAGATCAAACAAGCATATTTTATAATAACTTTTGTATTATATGGAAGTCAATATTATCCATGGGACATAAAATATGCCAAAGACTTAAAAGAGTAGAAAATTTGCCTATTATATTAGTTATCTCATGCTACTTCAGCCCCAGAAAATGGTTTCCTACTGCTAAAAATATAAAAATCTAAATATAAATATATTTAAACTTTCTTCTATCCACTGAATCAATACATGTCAAGATACCAGATAGAACTTGACCCATCATTTTGTCTCCATTTTCCAGTTTTCTAAAACCTTTTCTCTGGCAATTCAGGCCCCAGCCAGAATGTTGTCCCCAGCACTCCACTCCACTTCTCATTGCTCTTTTCTGAACATAGTTATGGTGTCCATTTTCATGAGCTACTTCTTTCTTCTTTAAAAATCTTATCTTACTTTCAAGGAATCTTGCCCTTGCTCTATATGATACAATTCTTGGTATCCATGTCCCAACATAACACTGCCAGTGGAATTGAGTTATCAAAATGTCCTTTTACTTCTCCTAATAGCTAAAATTAAAATAAGAATTAAAAAGCATATTAAAACAGTACCTTCTAGCAGGTCAGTGGTTGCAAAATAAAAATAAGATTGATGTACTCTACATACTTGAACAATTTTTTCATACCTTATATTCTCCCAACCCTCTGAATAATTGTTCTCTCTTTAATTAATAAAAATATTTTCCTTTTCCCTTTAAGAAACCCTTTATCTGCTTCTGTAAAATACAGGCACAACCAAGTTTGATTACCCCTGATTTTTCCATCTTCTCTTTATCTTATATTTTCTATTTAAATATGTTAAAAGCCTAGGATAAATATGTTCCTCCTCAAGACTAAGATTTTTATCCCTGCATTAAAAACAATTTTCCTAATGTTCTAAGCACGTGAGCACAAGCCAACCAACTCCTCAGTATTCACAAATTCACTTATAAGGGCAGGTTTATAGCGGTTTCATTTATCAGCATTAACGTCTATCTGCTCCCAGAAAAGAATTTTCTACATCTGGTTTTTTCTAGTTCCCTTTTCTATGCCTCTTATTCATATTTCCATTGCCACATTCTATTTTATTCAAGCAGCTTAAAACATCACAGTGCCTTTTTACCCATGCAACATGTATTCTCATTTCTGTAATATGCACTTTTTTCTTTTAATAAAACCTTGGCCTGCTTAGCTATATTCCTGGAACATCAGGCCAGAAGTTCTTGTTATTTTTTTTTCCAGTTATTTCTTCCAAAATATATCACACATTACTTTACGCTTGAAGCTTACATCATCCTCTTTCATCCCTAGCAAAGAATGACTACAAATATCCTCTTAGAGTAATTCTTAGTTATTTGATAATCAAAATTCCCATTGCATAATCTCCAGGCAGCCCAGGCTGATTTATCTTTTGAATCTTTTTCTGACAACAAAACATTGCTGAAGCAATTCTGTGATGTCTGTGTTTCATAGCTTCAAATACGTTTTCTCTTTACCTTTTTGGTCTTCCCTTTCTTTACTTAGCACTCAGAAAGTTTGAGGAGGGACCTAAAAGAAAACAAACCCTGATTTCCCACTAACATAAAAACTTTAAATAGCTCTCTTTGCCCGTATTCTCTTTGACCTTATCCTTTCCTTTGTTCTGTTTTTAAGCATTCATTTTCCCTCTCCTGGATTGTTTTAGCTGATGTGAATCCTTTCCTGACCAATGGCACCATCAGTCATCCCTCTGTTTTGAAATCCTTTAACATTTACATTTACATTTAAAATATGGAACACACTGCTGTATATTTTCTGTAACAATATTGCTAGATATGTGTGTATGCAAATGATCATTTTGGCTTATCAGCTAAGGGATTAGTTCTTTTGTCTCTCGTTTGCTACATATACAAATGCTGGCAATGCAACTATTACCAGATAAATATTTGAATATAAATTGGTCATTTATCCATTCCTCAAGCATTTATTGAGCACCTATCCAGGGTCACTCACTGTGCTAGCTGCTGGGTATACAGAGATCAGTCAAGTCAAGTGGTCCTAGCTCCCAATAGCTCACAGTCTGAAGAAAAAAAAAGAAAAACAAGAAAATAAATAGTCACAACATAGAATATAAAATCCTACAAGAAGGTAATCAAGGTAAAAAGAGGGTAGAAGATGGAGATAGTAGAAAAACAAAGACCAGTAAAACTTAACTGGGCAGAAGAGAAGGGGAACCGAGTGCTCCAGACAAAGTAAAGAAGGCTACTGAGGTTGCTATGGAATGGCTGGGGTGATGCACATGGTTCCATACAGCTGCAGAAAAAGAAGATGGAGAAACAGTGAGAGTTGAAGCTAAGAAGACGGCAAGAGCCAGATCACAGGGGACCTTGTATGGCATGCTGAAGACTTTGTCCTTTGTCTAGGCCACTGTTTGTCTGTGACTATAGTCCCTAGACTTTTGACTAGCACCAGGAAAGCAGTTCCAGGTTTTATTTGCTTCTCAGACTCCTGCTTTCCAATACTTGAAACTCCTCATATTCCAAGATATACCTTCTTTCTCACACTCCCCCTTTTGGAATTATCCCAATACCACTACCAGATTATCTATATTATTATATTTTCTCTCTCACATCTCTGCTTTAAAATCTTCAGTGTTTGATTACCTACCAAATACAGCAGAAGTCCTGCACAATTATGACCTCACCTGAATCTCCACTATCATTTCCCACTTCTCCCCTAAACACGCTGTTTAAGAATGGGTGCTAAGGTTTCCCCGCTCTGTACTCTGGCTCTAGCAGTTCCTCTCGCATCCTTCCCACTTTCCAGCTGTTCAAACCTTTTCATTCTTCCAGACGTGCCTCCAATGTTAGTTTGTCTTCTTGGAATCAACAATGCATTTTATTTCTGTTATCTTTCAGCATTTTTGTACTCTGCTCTATAGTTTTATGTATCTATTTTAGTCACCTGACAAAAATTATCGCTCCTTGATGGTCAGAACTGCATCTTGAAGCACCATGTCTTCAGCAGAGGTGCTAGATTCACATTAAATTGGAACATACTAAATTGATGACTATTATTAATGAAGCTCAGATAATCTCTTTTCTTCCTAAATGATCATAGCTGTTACTTAATCAACTCAAATTTCTTTACTTTGTTATTTATAAAGAAGGTAGAGGTGGATATTTTATCTCTATTTTATAAAAATAAACATTTGAGTAATAAGAAGTTAAGGAATTTATTCAAGTGATTTGAGACTGGAATATTTAATTGAGATCAGAGGGAGGGATTAGGTGAAACACAAAAGGCTTTTAGGGCGATGAAACTACCCCCGTGTGACACTATCATGTGAATACATGTCATTACAGATTTGTCCATCTCCATAGAATGTGCACCACCAAGAGTAAAGCCTTACATAAACTATAGACATCGGGTGATAATGATGTGTCAGTGTAGATTGATCAATTATAACAAATACACCACTCTGATGGGGTAGGTTGATAATGAGGGAGGCTATACCTGTGTAGGGCATGGGAAATCTCTGCACCTTCTGATCAATTTTGCTGTGAAACTAAAAACTCATCTTAAAAAATAAAGTCTACTTAACAAAAAAATAAGGAGCAGAAAAGTATATATGTAACTCTTTTGTTTAATGAAGGAGAAAGAAAAAAAGAAAAAGTCCTCATGTGGTCTTTTTTCATCCCAACATGGATATTATTTGCTATGGTTTGAATGATGGTGTTCCCTCTGAAATTCACGTTGAAACATCACCTGCAATGCCACAGTATTAACAGGTATGGCCTTTGGAAGGTGATTAAGTACGAGGGCTCTGTCCTCATGAAAGGACTAGTGCTTTAGAAAAGGACTGGAGGAAACTAGCTTAGGACTTTTTGCTCCTCCACTCTCCTGCCATCTGAGAACACAGTGTTTGCCTCTCCTGTTCCTCTGTTCCTTCTGCCATGTGAGGACACAGTGTCCCTCTCTTCTGGAGCATTCAGCAACAAGGTGCCATCTTGAAAGCAGAGAGCAGCCCCCACCAGACACCAATCCTGCCACTCCCTTGATCTTGGACTTCCAGCTTTCAGAACGGTAAGAAATAAATTTCTGTTGTTTATAGATTGCCCAGTCTGTGGTTATTTTGTTATACGAGCACAAACAAACTGAGACATTATTCAATGGCCAAATAAATTCTACCACATCAGGGTTTAGAGAAATTAAATGATGATGGCATTGGTATCTTCCTGAGATAACAGTTATTCCCACCATGAAGACAGCTTTCTTCAGTTGGTCTCCTTTCATTCCATCCATCTATCAATCTTACTTCTTTCTAGGTCTGCATTCCTCTTTTTATTTTTATTTTTTGTTCTCTTAATACTTTTCTTACTCTCCTACTTTCTTCCTTTGCAACCACCTGTCCCTCATACTCACAGGCATTCTTGTGTCACATAGACAGCACTCAAGACTATATCCTTAGTTATCTGTACCAGACATTCTCAGCCTATAAATCTCACCACTTGATCAAAAAAAAAACATCCCTGATTTTAAATTTCTATATTTATCACTTTCACATCAAGTCTCTAAACAACTATTCAGCCATAAAACATTTTTATCTTAAAAGCTAAAACCTGGAAGACCTTTTGGCCAACAGCAACACCACCTAATTCATAAGTTAAAGTTCATTAACTGTGTTCTTATACTATTAGGTTGGTGCAAAAGGAATTGAGGTTTTAGCATTGTTGAAATCTTCTGTTTGATATTGGAATACATTCTTAAATAAATGTGGCTATGTTATATGTCATTTTAAGGCACATTTCTCACTTTATGTTTTTTTGCTAATGACTTATTACTTTCTGTTTATTTTATATTTATTTTAGACTACGGAAACGATGCTAGACAAAAAGCAAATTTGAGAGATTTTCTTATTCGAGTTCAAAACGGGTCATAAAGCAGCGGAGACAACTCACAACATCAACAATGCTTTTGGCCCAGGAACTGCTAACGAATGTACAGTGCAGTGGTAGTTCAAGAAGTTTTGCAAAGGAGACAAGAGCCTTGAAGATGAGGAGTGCAGTGGCTGGCCATTGGAAGTTGACCCTCTTACAACTTCACAAGAACTCAAGGTCGACCATTCTATGGTCCTTCAGCATTTGAAGCAAATTGGAAAGGTGAAAAACTCATTAAGTTGGTGTCTCATGAGCTGACTGAAAATAAAAAAAAAAAAATCGTCATTTTGAAGTGTCATCTTCTCTGATAGTAGGCAACAACAAACCATTTCTCGATTGGATTGTGACATGTCACAAAAAGTGGATTTTATACGACAACCAGAGATGACCAGCTTAGTGGTTGGACCGAGAAGAAGCTCCAAAGCACTTCCCACAGCCAAACTTGCACCAAAAAAAGGTCATGGTCACTGTTTAGTGGTCTGCTGCCGGGCTGATTCACTACAACTTTCTGAATCCTGGAAAACCATTACATGTGAGAAGTCTGCTCAGCAAATCAATGAGATGCACCGCAAACTGCAACACCTGCAGCTGGCATTGGTCAACAGAAAGGGCCCAATTCTCCATGACAATGCCCCACATCACATCGCACAACCAACGGTTCAAAAGTTGAATGAAGTGGGCTACGAAATTTTACCTCATCCGCCATATTCACCTGACCTCTCACCAATCGACTACCACTTCTTCAAGCATCTGACAACTTTTTGTAGGGAAAATATCTCCATAACCAGCAGGATGCAGAAAATGCTTTCCAAGAGTTCATGAGATCTCGAAGCATATATTTTTATGCTACAGGAATAAACAAACTTATTTCTCATTGGCAAAAATGTGTTGATTGTAATGGTTCCTATTTTGATTAATAAAGATGTATTTGAGCCTAGTTATAATGATTTAAAATTCACAGTCCAAAACTGAAATTACTTTTGAACCAACCCTAATAGTTCTATTACTTTTTTTTTTTTTATCACTTTCCATTAGCTGAAAACCCACTCCCCAAACCAAGGGCCTTGGGGAAAGGTATTATTTGCATGTTATGTACATCTCTGTGCTAAAAAAAATTTCTATTTCCAAAGTTGGTATAAGAATTAGTTTGAAAGTATAAGTTTTACAGATAAAATGAAACAAAGATCAAAAGAAATCAAAAGATCAAAAGGTCAACCCATTATCATTTACTAAAACCTGTTAATATACCTAGAGAGTAATATGAGACACAGAAAATATCAATACTCAACAAGATTTTTCTTAGCCAAGATAGTTACCAGAAACAATGTTTGCTTATCTCTATCTTATTCAATATAACTTTTCATACTCTTTTTCCAGAGAATTATAAAAAGACATATTCAAATTAATGGGAAGACAGTTAAATGTAGTAGTTAATAATACAGGTTTTGGAATCAAACTTACTAGCTGTGTCATTGTATGAAAGCATACTTATTTTCACCTCAAAATAGTGATGAAAATGATTTTCATCTCCATAGGATTATTGTTAAGATTATATGAATAATATATCAAATATTTGACATATAACCTAGCACACAGTAGACTCTTAAAATTAACTATTAATTCTATTACTACTTTTTACAGCCCAAGTTGGTGACTGTGTCCTTATCACTGGTGACATGCAGAATCTAAAATGCATGGTCCCCTGCAACCCATCTCTGTGTAGAACTATATGCCTATAACCACTTGTAGGTGCCCATTTCACTATGGCTTATACCTGATCCTGTGTGCTCATCTGAATGACAGGCTACCAGTAGAGTCATGCAAAAAATTAGCAGCCCTCCTCTCTAAAGAATTTTTTTAAAAAATCAAACTTGTAATCATAATTCATCAAAAAAAAAAATCATCTCTGATGTCATCATTAAACTTGTTTCCTTCCTATCTGGAAGATGTCAGATTAGGCTTTCTGTGAATGTTTAAATGATAAAGTTGTAACAACAACAAAATAATAATAATGATGATGGAAAAGTAACATAGAAGGAAACAAAAAAATCCCACTCCAGAGAGGAGTAAGAGCAAAAGAATGAAAGCAAGAAAGTAAATCAATTTAAAATGTCAAAACTGGGAAATAAAAGGAAAAGCAGCTCTGAGGAATATAATCCAGACCCCTAAGTGCATTATAGGAAGGAGGAAAAAGGTAAGCCCCTCAATCAAGCTCAAATCATGCTCTAGCCCTGGCCAGATCCTTATGGTCGGCTGATGTGTTTACAAGAAATGTACAAGTCTGCGTTAGTTCCTAATTAGGTTAGGATGGCTGCCAAAGAAAGTAGTAGTATTTTTAAATGTAAGGCTATGATTACAAATGGATATCAAAAGCCTTGACACTTAAGTGACCATGACAATAGCTGCCAACTGAAGCTACATAATTAGTCCCCCAAGGTTGAATCAGTAACTTGTGTTTCATTCTCATGGGGGCCATCTCTCAAAAAACATAGCATCTAGAAAATGGTACAATGCCAACCCATTAAATTCATTGACACTATTACTTGGGCTGGGATGAAGGCAAAAAGTAATTGATTTAATATGTGGATTTTATTATTCAATTTATCTCTAGCACTCACCTGCTAAGAGGGTCCTTTGATAGTTTCTTTGTAAATCTCTGATGTTTATTCAGGAGGAAAAAAAATTAACTGCCTTTATATAAAATGTGGACCACTTTTTGTCCCACCCAAGCCATCCTGAGAAATGAAAGAATTGACTGAATTTTCCAAATTAAGTTAAATTGTCCTTTCAGTTTAATTTGTTTTTATTAACTTGTTAAATAAGTAATAAGGATAGACCATTTGGAATCATCATCAGTGGCACCATCTCTAGTGAATGGTGCAGATGGAATTCTTGCAAATCACAAATCTAAACCCAATAAGTCTTACAATCCAAAAAAATGTCATCAAAAGGCTCAAAGAATCCATTGTTGCACTGCACTGCCAAGAAAAAAATGGGAAAAGTTCAAAGTGTCTGGAGAGCAAAGAAATCCTCTTGTACCACTCTTGCCAATTAGCACATTTATTTTATGTGAATATTATTCTTCTGCCATTTTATCTTCCACAGTTCAATATTTTGCTTTTAATGAGCCCTAAGAATATTTATTGAAAATGGCATTTATTGTTAATGAAAATTCCTTCCTTCCTCCTGCAGAATTCAGTGCTGGATCAAAAGTAGCAAGTAGAATAACATGCAAATTTAATGCATCATTGTTCCCTACTCCAGAATTATATCACGGAGCCCACTGGAGTATTGCATTTGTTTCAGATGGGTACATTGTCAGCAACATAAACACATTAACTTCATTTCTAAAAAATACACCTACTTAAATGCTATAGGGATCCAGCTCACCAAAGCCAGAGGTATTCCTTTAAACTTACTTTCACAGTTCTCAGGAAAGATAAGGGGAACTATGTGACTCTAGGGCTGAAGAAAGTGTCTTATGATCATTCATTGCCTAGAATATTGGTTCTCAACCAGGCACTTATTTGCCTCCCAAAGGACATTTGGCAATGTCTGAAGACATTTTTGGATTTTTGGAGCTACTGGCATCTAGTGGGTAGGGACCAGGAATGCTGCTAAACATTCTATAATGCACAGCACCACCACCACCCCAAAAAACAGCCACAAAAATCATCTGATCCAACATGTCAATAGCTCAGAAAATAACATGTCTGAGACACTGTTAGAAATATTCTAGAGCTTTAGTACTATAACATATGGGAATCTAATGGTTTCCCATCCATAATGAATCTAATGGTTTTTTTGTTGTTGGCATCATATCCAAATCCTTGAAGCATTATTTTAACATCAAAAACAAAATAACTTGAATGTATTGAACAGTTTCTTTACATGATATGCTATCCTAAGCATTTTTCATATTCTGTTTAATCCTCTCAACAGCCCAAGGAGGAAGAAGCTGTTGATTATCACCATTTTACAGCCCAGAAAACTGAGGCATGGCAAGGTTGTGACCCACTCAGTTCTCATAGCAACAATGAAGTGGCATGCAAACCCATGTCCACCCAACTTTAGGAGCAAATTGTTAATCCCCACTGCCCTCCAAATTAGCAGCCTAAATAGAAACCTGAGGAGAAAACTTAAAAGCAAAAATAAAATAAAAAAAATGTTAACGAGGTGTGTGGGATTAAATTATACTTAGCCTCAACACCCCCAATACCAGTGCTCAGTCCTCAAAACGAATTCAGTCTCTTTTTTTTTTTTATCAACACATACAAAGGCAAGAAACAGCCCAAGTTGCATATGCTGAATTAGCCCAATTTCCATTTGGGTAGTTCTCCAGATATCTCTAGCTTCATTTTATGGTAAAATAAAAAAAAAAATCCATTTCCTAACTAATTCAGAACTGACTTGTCTATATAAAAATAACTAATATTTTCCACAGAATCCTGAAGCAAGATTTTTGGCCTGAATGATGTTGAGTGGAAGAGAAGCAGCAGGCTACCTATTTCTCTATTTTGCTTTGTGTGGGAGACCCGATTAGAACTGCTGTAAACTGACTTTGGCATTGTAACCCAACTTAGGCTGAACAAGACAGTAGGGTGGGACCCTAGAGCCACTAGCATTTTAAAAACACACTGAGACACACTGTATTTTGAAATGGAAACAGAGCTAATTGTTGCCATCTGTGACTGAGTGAAGTGTCCTTCATCAGAATCAAGAGAGTAGAGGAAGCATAGATAAATTATGTAAAAAGAAAGGGGTCAAAAATATTCTTCACAGGAGGTCAATAAGTTGTTGTTCTCAACTAGCTGGTAAGGGTATGCAGACAATGACAAGGAATAGAGTTAACAGAACCATACCTTAGCTGGATCTTCAACTTCAGGACTAATAAAAATTCAGTGGTGGTAATTTTTGAAGTGCTGCATAAGAGTGATAAAAGGGGCTCATAAGATTGGAAATATATGAGACAAGTGTTTCTAAAGTATGTAGGTTTGCTTGGTTCCAAATGGATTTTCATCATTCTATGATTATTCTACCAAAGTCCTGATTCTACCATTATCCCTTGTACATTCCTCTATTATAGCCCTCCTCACATGGTATTACATTTGTCTACTAATTTTTTAGTCTTCTTAAATCAGCTGTGAATCTCTTGGGAGCAGGGACTAGCTTGTGTTCATATTTTTATCCCCAGGAAATAACATGGCAGTTGGCATACAATTGGTGTCTAAGAGAATAGCGACAAATACAGTAATGTCATCTTGAAGGGAGAGCTTAGAAAAATGCAACAAGTCTATGCCTGTTAAATATTTTTTATTAGTGACTTGGATGAGGTTATAGAAGGCTTGTTAATATTTTTTAATGGCACAAGGATGGAAGGGGTAGCTAAATATACTGGATGACAGAAATATCTCCACAGGCTTGACTATTGGGCCAAAACTAACAAGATGAAATTTAGCAGAGACAAATGTAAAATTTTTCACTTAGGTTCAAACACTCAATTGTACAAATATAAGCCAAATTTGTCTCAGTTTAGTAGTACTTTATGTGACAAAGCTTCAGGGATTTTACTGACAGAAATTTTCATATGAGCCAAGTACATGATTGGCTGCTAGAAAACCTAATGTGATCTCAGGTAGCCTGAGCTGCAGTGAGTTATTTCTGATACACACAGCCTGCCTAATTAGGAAAGGGTTTGAGGTGGCTATTAGTGGAGGTGTAATGCATAGAACAAGAAAGGTACAAGCAAAGGGCCTGCTGCACTCAGCACGATCATGCCATATCAGCACCTTGTGTTCAGCTCTGGGTACCACATTTTAAGAGGGATATTGACAAATGGCAGCATCCCGCCAATTGAAAAAAAGCTCCAGAAAGCAAATCCTGTGTTGCTATTCTGGACAGCTGAAAAAACTTGGGATGTTTAGGCTAGAGATGGAAAGGCTTTCCCTGAATATTTTGATGACTGGATAAGGGGAAAGGTGCCCTGTTCCCCGCCTTGCAATCTCCACAACTAGGCCCACCTGGCCGCCATTTTAATTCATTCATTAAATATCGCTAATGTGCACTATAGGAAGGTATGAATCCTATGCCTACTAAGGGAAAACCTAAAGGACCCTGATTGAGTAGATCAGTTGTGTCAGAGTCAAGTGCAATTGTTGGTGACCCCACACTGATTTTATGGGGTCCCCATTTCAGCATCTGAGTCCTTGTCAGTTCTCCATGCTTTGATCATCTACCTGAGGATGTTACCATCTTCCTGTCTCCTGACCTAGATTTTCGTGTTTGATCCATTCATAGGCTCCTTGTCACGGTGCTGGGATAGACATTGCCTTGAAGACCTCCTTCTTTGGTCACTGTCAACCCTGGAGACTGTGTTCCACCTGCCAGGCTCATGAACATATCTAATCTCCAGGTCCCATACATTCCCAGAATGGCATTCCTATTGCCTTTCTATGCTGATAATCTATGTGACTCAGAAGGCTAAATTGGTCATGTGAAGAGGAACTGAGGTGGAGAAGTTTGCCTTTTTTTTTTTTTTTTGTTTAGTTACAAGGAAGATGTTTCTAATTAAACTTTTTGTAAAACAGGATGAACTGCCTTATAAGAAAGGAAGTTCACCATCACCAGAAACTTTTATAAAGCCTGGGAATAATTGGTCTATAATGCCATGAAATGATTTCTGCATTGCCAGCAAACTGAACCAGATTGATTATGAGGTAGAGTCTCTCAAGCTTTAGTGTACAAAAAGTCAGCCACAAAGCTTGTTTAAAAAATGTAGCATTCCCAGAATTCAGTAAGTCCAGGTTAGAATCCAAGAATCAGCATTTCTGATAAATCTACCCTCTTCCTCTTCTACCCTAGGTAATTGCAATGCATGTGAATGTGAGTCACACTTTTAAAAATTTCTTCACAGGAAGGCAAGCAGCATTTACTGAAAACCTATTCTATGTTAAGAGTTTTATTTTTTTCTTAATTTAATCTTAACACAGCTCTGTGGGAGCTATGGCATAATTATTAAGAATTTGGGCTCAAGAATCAAGCTGCTAGGGCTCAAATTCTGGCTTCTCCAACTTGTTAAACCTCTCTGTGTCTCAATTTCTCTTTCTGCAAAATGGGATTCATGTTAGGAATGACCTCATAGAGTTATTATGAGGATTAAATCAGTCAACTCATGTAAAGTACTTAGAACAGTGCCTGGCACACAGCAATTATTCAATGTTATGATACTATGATGTAGGACTATAGTTCCTTCATTTTACACTTAAGTAAACTGAGGCTCAAGGAAACGAAATCAGTTTTCCTTAGATCCCTCAGCTAGTATTGACCTCAGTCTATGGGTCTTCAAAAATTATACATTAGTTGCTCCTCCCAACTCTGTGATTCTATAACTCTATTGGCCAAAGAGATCACTATTGATAGCTTTGGGTGGAAACTGATTCTGAAGATGACCCTATGCATTTGGGGAATAGGCAGACATCTCTCTAAAATTCCACCAGGAATGATTTCACAAATGAGTAAACTGAGGCTCAGAGAGTGAAGCTGTGTTAAGAAGGATCAACGTCAAGAAAGTGGCCAACTCAAAATTTGAACCTATGTTTCTTCTGCTACAGAATCAGGGCCCTTTTCACTACTTCATACAACCTACTCTGTGGCTGTAACCTCGAGTGAGTCACTGACTGCCTGGAAAATTCTCCTCATTCTAGTAAACACAAATGTTTTAGAAACAAAGGTAGGAACAAAAGTGGAATTCAGAGTGGAACTAGTTCTTGTATAAAGACACTGCCACCCATAAACATGGAAACAGCATATTTCCTGACAATATTTACTTGCTGTCCCATGGCCACAGCCTGAGACTTATCTAACAAGTGACATTTTAAGAGTAACCAAAAGACAGCACTATGGGGGGAGAATTTGACTCTTAAAAATGAGGTAAACTTTGTGAATTGGCATAGAAAAGGTTGGCTTTGGAAACAGGTAACCTTATGTTTGAGGACCTGCCTCTACCACTAAGCTAGCAGCTTACTTGCCTTTTCTGAAATTCAGTTTTCTCATTTACAGAACTGGGGGTGATGATATCTACCTTGCAGAGTATGAGGATTAAAATGACACCATTTCAGGCAAAGCCCCTAGCACAGTACTTGTCACACAGAGAGTGCTCAGTGATGGTGGCTACTAGTCTGAACCCCCAAGACTGTCATGATAGGAAAACAGTGTTCATCCTGAAAGAGTGGGAAATCCACATAACACTATGAGCAAGGAAAAGTTCAGAATGCTGATGTAGAGGGTAGAGAGAAAAGTTCACAGTCTGCAAGCATCACCCCAAACTTTGTGATAGAGCTCTTCTGAGGAAAGAATTTGTAGGGCCTAAAATTACTATGTTCTCTGTCTGATAAGGTATTTCTTTATAAAAAGAAGTCTCAGTATGACTCCTAATGACTTGCAATCATTTCATATAGTCTCCTCTAGGACAAAGAACTGTCTTATGCATCTCTCTCTCCCTAATACTGGTTCAGTGTCAGTACTCAAGAAATGTTTTATTGAATATATGAACAAAAGGATGAATAAATAAATTGGTTAATGTCATTCAGCCTGCCACAAAAGAAACGTACCATATACAAGTCCTTAGAGTAAATACATTCAGAGATTCTCTAACCCAGGGGTCAGCAAACTTTTTCTGTAAAGGGCCAGAGAGTAAATATTTTTGGTTTTGAGGAGCATATAGCCTCTGTCATGTATACTCAACTTTGCCATTGTAGCAAGAAAACAGCCATGACAATACAGAAATGAATGAATATGTCTGTGTAATTGATGGACACTGAAATTTGAATTTCAGATCATTTTCTTATATCATAAAATATTCTTGTTTTTATATTTTCAACCATTTAAAAATGTAAAAACCATTCTTAGCTCACAGTCCATATAAAAACAGGTGGGCCATGGTTTGCTGACCCCTGGACGCCAGTGCATGTACAAGCGTTGGTAGCATGGGCTTTCCATTCAAAGCCACATCCAATTATCTCCAATAGGACTGAATCTAAAGTCATTTCTCCAAAGCTCCCCAAATCTTTTTTTACATAGGACCAAACTCAAAATATATACAAATGGTAACTATATTCTTGTTTTCAGCTTCCCATGGTTAACCTGATATGCCATGATATAAGCATAAGGGTCTTTCTTGCAAATATGATTAGGAAAATGAACTCTGTTAATAGATATATTCCCTTAGACTTAACCAACGGCTATTCCATGAATATAACGGCCATTAAGTGCACATCAGAACCTTCCTGAGAGAAAGTAATCTTTATAGTATAGTTTTTGTTCATTTTCAATTCATACACAGAATCTAAATGAATTAACCATATATGTTTATAGAATTCAGATAAGTATCCACATTGTTATTTATATTGCATTTCTGTTATCTCTGACTCTGTCTCCTGTAAAATGTCAATGCAAGAAAAAAAAACAGGAACAGGATATCTGTGAGATTTAAATCTCTGCTAATCTAGTCAGTTTATGCATTGGTGATTGAAAAAGCAAGCTGAAAACCTAACTATGAATGAGATGATCTTTAGCTATTTTAAAAATCAAACAAGCACAGTTTTATCATGTTTTTTCATGATTTTAAAATAGCATTATTTATGGTTTGCTGAGGAAAAAGGGATCATCTTACAAGAGCTAATCTTAGTACCTAAAATGAAGAAGAAGAGAGCAATTTCTATTTAAAATGATTGCCTGGGGCCCATCTCACCATTACCACTGACTCACCTGAACTTTGGTAAATTAGAACTTTCTGAGTCACAGTCTCCTCTTTGTTAATTCCTTGTAAAAATTCTTTTGGTCATGTGCTGGTGATTCACAGAATACTTTAATGCCACATCTGTATAAGGGCAGCAAAGCTGGATGAAAGACAAGGAAAACAAATAGGTCCATAGACTGAGGTTGCATTTTTGACCCAAGAGTCAGGACTGATAATTCCGTATCCCTACCATTAGATAAATCACCGAGAGTCAGTCTTCATGGTTCTTGTTGTCCACTGTTTGCTCATTTTTAAATACTGATTCAAGTTGACCACAAATATACATAGATATAAGATATAACAACTAACATCTAATGAACTTGGTTATCTAGTATCATAATAATTTTAGAGCTGTGGCTTCCAGGAACTCCAAAATTTCATGGAATGTTTCTCTTCTCTTTTCCTTCTCTTGAAACACTTTTAGTGTACCTGTTGGGTTTACAATAGCACTTATTTTTTCACCTAGAGTTCCTAACTTTCCAAGAGTTCTAAAATCTTAATATGCTTTACATGATCTATTTGCCTTATGAATACATGTCAATGCTTTTTCACTATTGTAATTATTTGAAGTAGTAAGTGCTTATTGTAAAAAGTTAAATAATAGAAAGGTAGGAAAAATTAGTAGTCTCCTCTAACCTCAAACCAATCCCATCCCAAGAGATTATCAATGTTATGTTTGGTATCTACCCTCCCTCACCTGTCTCTATACTCACGGAAGTGTATACCAACATATATACTCATGTATTGATTTTTGTCTACTGAATTTTTGACAAAATTGAGACTATTCTTGTTATGTTACTATGTAACTTACTTTTACTTCACTTAAAAACATATCTTGGAACATGCCTGTGTGTAAATATGTATATGAACTGACCTTATTCTATTTTGATGGCTGCATAATATTTCACGAAGTAAAGATATTAAAATATTTTCAATCATTCTCTAAATTGATGAACATCAAGATTTGTCCATGTTTTCCCTATATGTGTTTCTCTATGCACTGGTGCAAATATTTCTCTAGGACATAGTTCCAAATCAGGAATTTTCTGTCAAGCAACTTTCCTAGAGGGTTAAATGAGCTTACTCCAGATATATGTGAATGTTATTGTTATCAAGTTCTTTAATGTCTTCCAATATTATTAGAGAAAAATTATATATCATTATCGCTTTAGTAAGCACGTCCTTGATTACTAGTGAGGTTGACCATATTTTCAAATATTTATTGGTCACTTGACTTTATAATTCTTTTTCAATTATAGTCTATTTTTTAATCAATGTGTGGTAATGGTTTATATGTTTGAGATAATAACCCTTTCTGTATTGGTAGTGTCAAAAAATATTTTCTCTGAATTTGCCATTTGACTTTTTTATGATATAGTTCAACATATAGAAAAATGTAATTGTTTTCCATTGTCATCCATCTCTTTAAGTTCTCTAGTGTTTTCCTTTTTAATTTTTCTTTTTCTTTTCACTTTTTTTATAGCTAGACCTTTATCATATCTGGTATTTATTTTTGCATAAGACATCACATAAGAAACTAACTTTGTTTTTCCCAACTAGGAAAATTGGGAAATGCATTCTGCCCACCATCATTTATTAAATATATCATTCTTATCCTAATGATCTGAAATGTCATCTTCATAATATATTAGGCTATACTATATACTTGAACTCTTTATTTGGTTCTATGATCTACTCATCTATTTCTGTGTCAAAATCATACAAGTTTGACTATAGTAGCTTTATAATAAGTTTTGATATCTGTTTATGCAAAAATCTGATCACTAGTATCAGCCTAAAAAATGTTGGCAATTCTGCAACATTTATTCTTCCAGCTGAACTTTAAAATTATTGTGTCCTGTTTTTAAAAACACATATGAAAATTCTGATTGAATATGTAAAAAAATTAACTTTATATATTCATTTTCAAATGACTGATATTTTCATAACACTAACTTTTTTAATTCTGGAACAGAGCATGCCTCTTAATCTATTTAGAAACTTCAATAATATTTTATAATTTTGTCCATACATATCCTGAAACTTTTAAATGAATGCTTTCCATTCTAACTAATTACTAATATAAAAAGAATCAATTGATTTTTTTACACTAATCTTATTCACTATTCTACCAAATTCTAATGTGTTTAGTAAAATTACTTAGATTTTATGCAAATAAAGATGTTTGTCTCTTTTAATATTTATACCACTTATTTGTTTTACTGTGTCATTGCTTTACCTAGACCCTCCAAAATATAATTTAATAATGAAGATAACTGAGCATCTTAGTTTTACTTTTAATGAGAATAACTCTAGTATTTTATTATTTACTTTGAGACATGCTATTAAGCTTTTTAATAAATAGTTTTTATTGTGTTGTGATAATTTTCTTTGTCCCCATTTGCTTAGCATTTTTATTAGGAATGCTGTTAAATTTAATTGATTTTTTAGACTCTATTGATAGAATGACATTGCTTCATTCTTTCATTTGATAATGAAATGAATTATGTTGCTACTGGTTTTTAGTTGAACCATCTTTGCATTCTTGGAGTGAAACTTACTTCATTTTGTTACTCATTTAATTCACTCTAAATTTTATTTACTTATATAAATCTAGATTTATAATTTTTATACTGTCAGTATCGTTTTGACATGAAGGTTACGCTTGTTTAGTAAAATGGTATGTACATGTTTTCTGTGATCTTGACTACTTGTATTACACATGAATTATGTTTTTGAGTGTTACACAGGACACAGATGTAAAACCATTGAGGCTTTAGGTGTTTTAAAATATTGAGAATTCTATAACAACCTTTTGTAACATTTCTAATTTCTTCTATGACAATTGGTCTGTTTAGGTTTTCTATCTTTTCTACAGAAAAATCTAGCATTTATATTTTGCTTGATAAACCTTATTTCATTTTCTAATTTATAACAAGACAGTCCCACATAATATTCTTAAAATTCTATTAATCTTGATGACTTCTATATTTCCTTCATTATATCTAATATTATATTTTTTCTTTCATTGTTATTAAATTAGAAATTATGATTATGCTTTTAATAAAAATATAGCAAATGATAACCAGGGAAATAAATAATAGCTGTCATTAAGATAACAACCCCATTCACATGACCTAAATAACTTGGTGTAGTGATCAAAAATATTTTTTCTTCCCTGACATAGTAAGAAATCAGCCCAGGCAATGAGGGCACAATAATCCAGTTTAATTGCCTAATCCAATGCAGTAGTCTTGAATTTTATTTATTTATTTTGGCTAACTGGGAGGATTCTACACCACTATTTCCACTTTATGTTACACCTGTATTAACACTACAGGTGAGATGGAACAATCTAACTAAAAAGAAAAGGCAGCCTAGCTTTCTAAAATAGAATTGGAGTGTTGTTATTTTCTTGACCAGGCCTGAGAAATTTTATGTCATGGTTCTGCAGTGTCATCTAGGCCCTGTTTTATAGTACATCCAGTTATACTTGTTCATGTCACAGATATTCAATATTTCCTGCCCATTATCTTGAATGCTTCCGCATAGCCACTGCCCAAATGATCCAATAAATGATTCAGAAACAAAAGCAGGATGAAATCATGCTGACCAAGATGAACCTCATCTTCGTGAAGAGTTCAGCAATCCTCCTGCAGCTTTATCTGGAGAAGGACTGAAATGAGGGAGAGAGTATACAAATATTCATACATTCTTGGGAAAAGAGTGATTGTTCTTTAGCCATGATACCAAGTAGCCCTAATAACCACTTTTAAATCCACTCATTTGATTAATGACAATTTTGTCTCAATTAATATGTTTTTGAAAGCCAATCCCTCAACAACCATCCCTCACTTGTAAAAGTTAGCCAATGAGGAATAGACTCACTTCAAGAAACATGCCTCTGAATGCCACCCAATCAACTATCTAACCTGAGTCATCATGCTAGAACAGATGATATCAAACTATTTATGCTTCTCAAAATACGCTAATCCTTGAACCCCATGCTGTCCACATACCCTGTGTAAGATCAGCAGTCCACTCTTCTCAGGCAGACTGTGCCTGATTGAGGTAGTTCTCCCTTTCTATAAGCAATAAATTCAGCTTTATCATTTTATTTCAGATATTAAGTAGCGATTTCACCATCCTTTGAAATTCAATAAAGATTTATTTAATACTAAGTATTGGGATTAAAAACAAACAAACAAAGATGACATGGCAAGTTTGTTGCTCCTCTGTGAATTCAAAGAGTAATATGTACAGTATTTACAAATGTGTTTAATGGCCTCAAATATCCTAAAAAGCAGTAAAGATAGGCATAAAAAAGACACAGAAATATGTAGAAGAAAAATCACTGACTTGATACATAGTAATATTGCGCCTGGCATTATGTTGTATATAAGAGTTATAGCAGTTATATTATATCCCTTTTGACCTCAAGTTTTTTTACATAAAGATAAAAAAATTATGTTTATGTTGATACAGACACTGTTTTCTAATTCTATCTGCTAAGTTACTGCCGAACTCAATACTCATTTGAGAGCGAAGCTTTCTTCACCATGAAAATGCCAGTTGCCATTATCTTTACTACAAAACTAGCTCTAAAATTCATTTGTTTTTTAAATGAGAAAGGGAAGCAATTCAAAGTTGTATGGGATATAATTACTTTTTTAATGTGTTTAATGTCTCCTGAGTTGTTAAAATTCATCTCCTTAACAAACAAAAACATTTGCTTTCTAAAACTATATTTATTGAATAAATAAATTTTTAAAGTTTTTTCCTTAATTTTACAGCAAAATAGGATATGCAATTTCTTAAGATGTAAAATCACTGTCTGAATCTGAAATCTTCCATCAGTTCTGTCTTTACATCTGAAGTTTTCATTAGCCAGAAGTTAAGGTCCGCAAAAGAATCTCAGGCATTGCCTGGCATCCTTCTCTCCTTTAATTTCTTCCTTTTTGAGGCATTGGCAGAACTGGCTTAATTTTTCCTCTTACAAAACTGGACCACAGAAAATACTTTGTATGTTCACATGTGTGCATATATTTGTGTGTGCCATTGGTTTGTTTATTAATACATTTTTATAATTTTTAAATGGAGATAGCTCCATTAAGTGGACACAGCTCCACTGTAAGAGTAATCTAAGCCAGAAGTTGCCATCCCACCAAGTAAAAAAACTGTTTATATAACAATATTTCACAAGAAACCAGATCATAGTATTTTTTGACAGTCCATTGTTTTGGATTTTCCCTCACTTTGTGACTCTAGGCAATCACTGGCATTCTATCTGTCTCAGTTTCTCCATTTATGAAAAGGAGACAATAATTTCTCTAGGCAAAGTGTAATTGTTAGGACCAAATGAGGTCAAACACAACAATGTATACAAAAGCACTTTGTAAAGTTTTAAAAAAAATTTAAAACACAAATATTATTTTCTAGCATACATATGGCAAGCTTTGGTACAGAGTATACAGAAAAGAAAAATTAAAATAAAAAATTAAATAAGACTGATAACATGAACAGTATCTTTCCTCTTAGGCAGCCTAGAAAGTAAGTTATACAGCTACTATTTTTGTAACACTATTAGTGAGGAAAAATTCCGACTGTGAGTCCGAGAATTCAAAGACAATTTGCATTAGGTCAATTTGTCACTCCAGAGAGATATGCACTAAGCATTTCAGGAAATATATACTGTGTATTCTTGGGTTTCTTAATAAGAGAGACTTTAATTAATTTTATACATCCTTCCTATCAGTAGTAATTTTTTTCTTATTCTTACTTCATTTTACTATATTTGTAATTTATTATCATGCCAAATGCAGCTTTATCAAATTCTTCTTACAAAATTCCATGATGTCTATCTCAGCTTCCACCGCATCTTTTTATAGTTAAGCACGTCTATTGTACATTTGTTTTTCAGGAGTTTCAGGCTCATCCATAAAAATTAACTAAGGCTTAAACTTGGCAGACAGCTTAGGAGTACATTTTGTTTTTACTAACTTTCAAGAAAATCCATATGGCTTTTTCTAAATTCCTGTATATCGGGCTTAAATAAAAGAAATCCTGGCCAAACACGAGATACTTATTTAGACTAATTCACTTCAAAAACAGTGATGTTTTGTTGATGTTGTTGTTTGTTAATGCAATTATTCAATGACTGGCTCTTGTCTCTCCTCCACTCAGCCCCTTCCTGGGCAGATGCCTGGTCACCCTGGTGGCTGGTCTGGCTGACACCTGCAGCCCAGCACTTTCTGACCATGAGATGCATAGCTAATGTTTCATGCTGTCATAGAACTATGAAGTTTTCTAGGAGCTGCCAACTGAATCATCACACTGGAGATTTCCTTGGCTCAGCCTTGTCCCTACTCTGTCCCATCCAAAGACATGCCTCTTTCGGTTCATCTCTAAAGCCCAGAAGGCAGCAAATGAAAAACTTACTGCTCACCCCTTTGGGCAGAGCTGTCTCTACTCTGAAAAATCAGGCCATTGCTTTGAACTGTTGGAAAAGAATTCTCCATGGGTCTCGCATGTTTCTGCACATTTTGCAAATGAGGTACTGACTACTCTTTATTCCAAACTACCTCCTCAAGGAGTTTATATAGTGAACAGCTTGAGAAGACAGAGACAGTGTCACCCCCTGGGGGAAATGGCAGACGTGCTCACTGTCCAACATAATAAAGATAATGTCTCCCTCCAAAACAAAGGGCAAGCATGCTTACTGCCCATTATTAAGGATTCAGGCTCCTAAACTTAAAGTTCCTCTCTTACATATGCAGGTATTCTCTGGCCTTCTTCACATTCACCTATGGGAATTGGGTTCAGGGAACCTGCACACAAATGCTGACTCTGGCAACTGCTCTTGCCATGAGTAACAAACTGTCCTTCATCTCTGACCCAGGAGTTTCATGTCTTATAACAGCATTCATGAAACTGCAGTAGGCTTTGCAAGTAAGGTGAAACTCAGACCCTTAACAGTTCTCATCCTAACACATAGGCTGTCTATTCTACTAGAATGTCAGCTCCTTGGAAGCTGAGACCATGTTTACTTACTTTATCACTGTATGCCCAGATCTTAGACCAATACCTAGCAAATTAATGATGTTCCCTGAGAATAAAAGGCTTAATGAAGGAACTGAGACTTGAGCCGAACTCTGATTTTCCCACGTATCCAGTCTCTCCTCTACTCTGCTGTGAAAAATTAAAAATATCATTCAGAGATAAAGCCTCTCCAAAAACACTTTTTTCTTTTAAACTGCAAATAGAAACACATCATATATCTTTACTGCTTTCTTTCTAGTGGATGACAGAATGTAGCCACAGATATTCTGTATCCTCTAAATTAGAGTGAGTGTGAGATTTTTTCTTTTTCAGACAATCTCTACTGATTAAGTGTTTCTGCTCTCTCTCCCCAGGTGGCAGAATTGGGGCAGCTGTCAAGTGAATAGCAGGTCATTTACACCTCATCCAAAAACCTTCCTGTCAAGGGACAGTCAGGTCCTATTACTTTAAATTATGGAAAAATTTTTTTTAATCTTTTTTTCCCAAAAATTTAGAAAGGATTCCTCCTCACTGGTTCTTTGGTCTGAATTCATGACAATGGGTAATTCACTATACTATTCTCAGAAGAAGATTTCAAATTTTTATAAAGAGTTTAGAAGTTTTGAGGCTAGTTTGGAGACTCTTTTAAAACCAAAGGGGCCAGTGTGCTGTGTTCAAGAACAGCAAGAGAGGAGGGAGTGGTTGATGGCAGCCAAGACAGAGAAGGCTCTGCTTAGGCTTACGCAGGGGCTCTGGCACAGAGCAGCAGGAAAGCCCATGTGGGAACTTTCTATCTCAACCCTCGTATCTTGCTGGATTCATATTGTTATTGGATTAAGAAGTTCCTCAGGATTAATGATGTACAAAGGGCAAACCTTGTCAATATTTCTCAAGTCCCCCACTTTTACTTTTGCCATTATTTTTAAAGTCTCAGTTGGAAAACTTTAAATGCTCACACCTCACTTCACACTTAAAAAAAGGTGACAGTAATATTCTAATGGCTGGGGAGTCCACGAATACTCTGGTGCGATGAAAATAAAGTGTTTTAAAAAATAAGACGCATCACAATCCAACAGTTATATTTACCAGTCAGTCTCATGTTTTAAACCTTTACAGATTGCAACTTCAGAAGAGCAAATACCTTACGAATTAGTTCTAAGTTAAAACAGAAAAGTTTGACATGGGTTTAGTGGTCATGACAGAGAAGGATTAATGGCACTTGGCCTGAAGAAAGCTCAAGCCCAGGCAGGTGGCAGGCAGAATTCCACTCCGCAGAGCCAACACACCTCAGCCAGGCCCTATTTACTCAATCCCTGGCCTCCTCTTCAACAGATGCTGCCAGTTGAGCAAACCAAGCTAAATGGTATGGTGGTTTTCTAATGAGGCTAAGTAGGAATAAGAATGAACGAAGTAAACTTTTTCTTGTGGCCAAAGCAAGTCTGAGTTATGAAATCAGACCTCCAGAGGCGAGAGGCTTATGTACTCACCAGCTGCCACTTCACCGCCCTTCACACGAAGCCTCATAGTGTGGCCACGCACGGAGTGCTCTTAAAAGTGATGCCAGGAATTCCCTTGAAAATGGCTTTTCATTCTGGGCAGTGAAGCAATCTCTGGGTGTGAAGTCACGTCTGAGGTTTATAAGCTATTGCTGACATCAATGAAATGCAGCATTTATTTTGCTTCTTTCAGTGTCCTGTAGGCATATGGGTACTCATTAAATGCTTCCTAAAAATATCATTTGGAAAACACTTGTGTTTTGTTCATAAAAGCTTATGTACATCATTGAGAGTAATTTTAGAAGACTGCTATAAAAATGTAATCACATACATTGATTCAATCAAATTGTTCCATTTAAATTAATACACAGGATTCTTTCTCTCTGTCCAAAAGCACAGCTTATATTCCAAAGGACTGCTTTTGGAACTTTTGTGTGCCTCTGGGTGACTCCACACCTCTCTCAAATTGAGCCAAAGTTACAGGTCTTTGTGTCACGTTTCCTAAGATATTTAAAACATGAAGAGTAGGCCACGTAAGAATTCTTCAGCAGGATATTTCACCAATTAATTTGTCAGTTTAACAATTCAATGAGTTTGCCTGCATTCCTATCAGCGTCCTGACACTCAAATGCCGTCTTCTCAGGGTGTAAGTAGAGAACAAGAATTGACCAGACCTATTATTTGAACCAGGCTACAGGAAAATATAATGAATGCCTTGTTTAACTGGGGCCAAAGTTACTAAATAACAATTACCATTACAGCCCTGGGATCCATAAAAGAAGACATCAGCAGAGGTGGAAGTAATTCCTCATTGCCATGTTCTCCTTCCAGTTGCATCCCAACCCCAGCAACAGATAAAGAGATAGCAGTAGTGTAACAAGGAGAAGTTTTGGATGAAAGAAAAAATGAACAGACTGACAAACATAGATCAAATGTGGGTCTGAAGGAAGGGTGCTGGAGCCTTTAGGAGACTCTATGGCAAGAACCTGTGGAGCAGAACAGGAAGTAGCAAGGTATCGTCAAAGATCAGCCCCAGACAGGCTTGGAGTCCAGTGAGAAGGGTAGGTGGACGGGTTTGTTTCTCCCTCCCTCGCATCTTTGACAGTCCATGGGTTCTCGAGCTGCTGGAGAGACTTTCTACCCACATGAGCCCAGAGGCTGCTGCTGCCAGTGAGTTGTGAGCTTCTCATGGACAAGGCACCAGGCTTTCAGCCCCTGTGGGGCACTTCCTGCCCCTAGAGGCCCAAGCCAGGATGGCAGGTGCCATTTTGCTTCTCCACCCACCCTGCACCTTTGTCCACCTCACGGGGCTTCAATTCCTCAGGTTTCATCCTGCTTGTTCCCACACAGACATTCCCCAACTCCAGCTTAGACTACAGGAGCCACAGGGGTCCAGTGAGTCTGGGTGATCTGTGTGACTCGAGAGCCTAGATATTCTGGGCAGACCACCTCCCAGAGAGAGGGTCAGAGACAACCAGAGTGCTAGCACTCCTCCATACAGACTCTTTTCCTCCCTTTCCCCTCCCCAACCTGCAGCTGCCAAGAGAGACAATTGAGCCACCACACTGAGGCTTCCACAGAGAGTGGGGTTCAGGCCTTTCCTCTTGGGGTCCTGCAGCATACTGAGGGGTGCTCAGATTGTGAGCTCCCTGCTCACGGGCCCTCCCTGGTGCTGCTTGCCCAGTGGCTCCATCAGAGCAGGGCACCCCCCTAGGCAGAGTGACATTGATCCTGCTCAGGCACCCTGTGGGTGATTTGGGACCAGCATGCTTCTCCCTGGCATGGTCAGGGATTGATCTTCTGGGTCAAAGGAGGTAAGGGAGCCCATATGGGCAGATCAGGGGGAGAGTGCAGTGTAGGTCCTAGCTGCAGGGCACTCTCCCCCATGGGAGGGCCACAGTCCCAGCTTAGGCCAGAATCCTGGGCAGGGAACCTCCCAGTCACAGCATAGTTGTTGGTTGTTGGGGGAGCTTGGCTGCTCAGGCTCCTGCCTGTCGGTAGACACCAGGAGGAAACTGTGAAGCAGAGGAATGGGGAGAGGAGTGAGGCCCACTGCAGACTGCCATACTGTGAATCTCAGATGACCCCTCCTCCACAAGCAGGCTTTCTGGTTGGATGGGGCCACTTCTGCCCTTCCCTGGCAGCTCTGCCCAGAAGTTGGGAGCAGATCTTTGACCCCTGCCAAAACAGCTACCTTACCAGCTTTTGTGGAGGCTGAGGGCAGGCTCTCCGAATCCAGCCCTGCCCAGCCGCACTCCCCCGCCCGCCTCTGCTGTAGTGGAGAATAAGGACTCACCTGGAAGTTCCAGGGCTGCTCCCACCACCTGGGGCATTCGAGTGCATCTCCTGAGGGACTAGAGCTGGTCACAGACCCCAAAACAATATTGCAGCTTATTTCTTCTGGCAAGCGCCACCCACTGGCAGGGAGGCCAATTTGCATGCTTTTTACAGCATTTACTGACTCAATTTTCAGGGTGTGTGAGGTGGACAAAGGAGTGGCCATCAGGAGGAGCACCTACCCCTCCCCACATAAAAACTGTGTTAGTGGATAAGGGTAGAAAGAACCCTGCCCAGGGCCTTAGCATACAAGAGTTTAGCCCCCTCTCCCATGAACAGCCTTTCCAGTTTGGAGAGCTTGTCCTGACCCTCCTACCAGCAGCTCCCCCTAGTGGCTAGAAAAGTAACTTATGAACCCTGCCAAAGCTTTGCAAAGTCTTTCAGGCTCCCACAATCTAGCCACAAACTGCCTTGATCCTCCCACAACTTCAGTGGTGGTGGAGATCAAGAAACCCCCTGGGAGCTACAAGCTCACTCCTAAAGCTTGGGGCACTCAGGTACTCCACCTGGGAACCAGAGTCTGCCACAGACACAGAAGAACATCTTGGCAGCTGGATATATCACACAAACATCAAATAATGACAAGGAAAACAACAATATAACTCATCATAGCATCTTCCAACTCAAGCAAACAGGGTGTGGCTGATGTACACTCACAAGTACCACCCCCCATCAGTGAGATTAAGCTGGGGGACCTAACTCACTACACACTATTGGTAAGAGGTGAAGACAGCAGGTCAGAGGTAAACCAAGAGGTACACCAAACCTGCTAGAACATCCCATAGGCAATTCAGGACCAGCACTTCTCTGCCAGGTACACTCAGGGATCAATCTTCAGGGACCCAGAGACAAGCCCATAGCCAGGCCTAACAACCTCAGGTCTTGACTAAGAGGCCAGATGAGAAGGAATCAGTGACAGAACTGCAAATAAATGGAAAATGAGAGTGAAAGGATGCCCCCCCAAAAATAATAACTGCTTACCAATGGATACCAACCAAAATGAAAAGATTGAAATGACAGATGAAGATTTCCAAATATGGATTATAAAGAAGCTCAACAAAATATAAGAAAAAATAGAAACTCAACACAAAGAAACCACAAAAACAGGATAGGAATGAAAAATTTACTAAGGAAATTGAATTATTAAAAAAAATCAAACAGAAATTCTGGAAATGAAAAATTAACTCAAGGAAAACAAAACATAATGGAAAGCCATAAGAATAGGCTAGAGCAGGCAGAAGAAAGAGATTCAGAGCTTGAAGAAAACAACTTTGAGTTAAACAAATCAATTAAAAAGAAAGAACTGAGAAAAAAAAGGAACAAACAAAACTTGTAAGAAATATGTGTTTATATAAACAGGCCTAACATGGGAACCATAGGCATCCCACAAGGTGAAGAAAAAAATACACAGAGTTGGCCAAACTATTTGAGGATATAATTGAGAAAAATTTCCGTGGCCTTGCTAGAAATCTAGATATCTAGGTAGAAGAAGCTCAAAGAACCCCTGGAAGATTCATCACAAAGAAGTAATCACCATGATACATAGTCATCAGACTGGCCAAAGTAAACATGAAAGAGGCACTCCTACAAGCTGCAAGGTGAAAGCAACCAGTAACTCACAAAGGAAAACCCATCAGACTAAGTGCAGACTTCTAAACTGAGAGCTTACAAACCAAAAGGGATTGGGGCCCTATTCTCTGTCTTCTCAAACAGAATAATGGCCAGCCTAGAATTTTATATCCTATAAAATTAAGTTTCTTATATGAGAGAGAAATAAATACTTTCTCAGGCAATCAAACACTGAGGGAAACTTATCAAGACCAGACCTGCCCTGCAGGAAGAACTCATAACTGCATTATACCTGGATCAGCAAAATAGCCATGCACCAATGTAAAATCACCCAAAAGCTAAGGGTCAGATCCTAGATACCACAATGGCTCACAAGGTAAAATAAAGCAATAAAGTTCTACTTAACAGGATTGAACAGAAATCCACCCCACTTATCAATTTTTTCAATAAATGTAAATGGCCTGAACTCCCCAGTCAACAGACATAGGCTGCCCGAATCAATTTAAAAAAAAAAAAGCCAAGTATCTTCTGTCTCCAGGAAACGCATCTAATCCACAAGGACTCATTCATACTCAAGGTGAAGGGATGAAAAACAATCTTCTACACAAAGGGAAACCAAAAGAAAGCTAGTGAAGTGATTCTCATATCAGATAACATAGATTTCAAATCAGCAAAAGTAAAGAAAGACAAGTTATATAATTGTGAAGGGGACAATTCAATAAGAGGAAATAATAATCCTAAATATTTATGCTCCTCATACAGGTGTACCCAGATTCATAAAGCAAAGCCTACTTGATCTAAACAAAATGATAAACAGCAGCATCCTGATAGCCAAAGACTTCAACACCCCACTGACAAAATGGGACAGATCCTCTAAGCCAAAAATAAACAAAGAAACACTGGACTTAAATGAATTCTAGAACAAATGGGCCTAACAGACATTTACAGAATATTCTACCCCAAAACCACCAAATATGCATTCTTCTCATCAGCTCATGGAACATTCTGTAAGACTGATCACATCCTAGACCATAAACATGTCTCAAAAAATGTCTAAAATTAGAAATTATACCATATATCTTCTCAGACCACAGTGGAATAAAATTAGTAATCAATTCCAACATAAACACTCAACTGTATACAATGTCATGGAACTTAAACAACCTACTGTTGAATAGTTATTGAATCACAGAGGAAATTAAGACAGAAATCAAATCAAATTCAGATTCTTTGAGCTAAATGACAAAGTGGACACCAGTTATTAAAATATGTGGGATTCAGCAAAAGCAGTCATAAGAGGAAAATTCATAGCCATAATTGTCTGCATCCAAAAGACAGAAAGATCACAACTGAAAAATCTAATGAATCGTCTCAAGGAATTGGAAAATGAAGAGCAAACCAATTCCAAACTAAGAAATAACTAAAGTCAGAGCATAAATAAATGAAATCAATAACCAAGAAATCACTAAGGTCAGAGCATAAATAAATGAAATCAATAACCAAGAATTATACAGAAGATTAACAAAGCAAAGCAAAAAGTTAGTTCTTTGAAAAGATGAACAAAATCAATAGGCCTCTCACTAAATTAATCAGAAACAAAAAAGAAACAACTCTAATAAGCTCAATCAGAAATGAAAAAGGAGATATTACAACTGATACCATGGAAATACAAAATACCATCTCTGAATTCTACAAAAGTCACTATGCACATCAACTTGTAAATTTTGAGGAAATGGATAAATTCTTGGAAACACACAACCTCCCTAGGCTTAATCAGAAATAAATAGAACTCCTGAACACACCAACATCAAGTAACGAAATTGAAGCAGCAATAAAAAAAGCCTTCCTAAAAAGAAAAGTACCAAACCAGATGGTTTCACACACCCAAATTTTACCACACCTGCAAAGAAGAACTGGTACCTATACTGTAGAAATAATTTTATAACATAGAAAAGAAAGGAATCCTCACCAACTCATTCCATGAAGTCAATATCACCTTGATACCACAGCCAGGAAAATACGCAACAAAAAAAGAAAGCTACAGACCAATGTCCATTATGAATATAGATGCAAAAATTCTCAATAAAATCCTAGCAAACCAAATTCAGCTGCATATCAAAACATGATCCACCACAACCAAATGGGCTTCATCCCAGAGATACAAGGACAGTTCACCACATAAATAGAAGCAAAAAAATAAAAATAAAAATAGATCTTGTGATCCTCTTAATAAATGCAGAAAAAGCATTTGACAAAATCCAGCACCCTTTATGATAAGAACTCTTAATAAAATAGGCATAGACAAAACATACCTCAGTATTATAAAAGCCATATATGACAAACCCACAGCCAACATCATACTGAATGGGGAGAAATTGAAAGCATTACTAACTTAGGACTGCAACAAGACAAGGTTGCCCACTGTCACCATTTCTGTTCAACATAATGCTGCAAGTCCAAGCTACAGCAATCAGGCAAGAGAAGAAAATCAAGAGTATCTAAATGGGGAAAGAAGTCAAACTATCACTCTTTGCTGATGATATGATCTTATATCTAGGAAACCCCAAAGATTCTGCCAAGAAACATAGAATTGATGTTGATCAAGAAATTCAGCAAAGTCTCAGGTTACAAACTCAATGTACAGAAACCAGTAGCATTCCTATACACCAACAATAGTCAAGCTGAGAATTAAATCAAAGACTCAATACCCTCCACAACAGCAACAAAGAAAATAAAATACCTAGGAATATATTTAGCAAAAGAGGAGAAAGACCTCTACAGGGAGAACTACAAAACACTGAGGACAGAAATCGCAAGGATGTAAACAAATGCAAAAACATATCATGCTCATGGATTGGCAGAAACAACATTGTTAAAATGTCTATACTAACAAAGTGATTTACAGAGTCAATGCAATCCTCATTAAAATACCAACATCATTTTTTGCAGATCTAGAAAAAATAACTCTGCACTTCATATGGAACCAAAAAAAACCCCAAATAGCCAAAACAACCTTAAGCAAAAAGAACAAATTGGGTGGCATCACTTTAACAGACTACAAGCTATGCTATAAGGCTATTGTAACCAAAATATCGTGGTAATGGCATAAGAGCAAAGACCTAGACCAATGGATCAGAAAAGAGAATCCAGATATAAAACCATCATCATATTACTATCTGATCTTTGACAAAGCAGACAACAACAAACACTGAGGAAAAGAATCCCTACTGAATAAATGGTGCTGGGAAAACTTGATAGCCACAGGTAGAAGATTGATACAGATTCTGCACCTCTCACCACTCACAAAAATTAATTCACTATAGTTAACAGACTTAAACCTAAGGCATGAAACAAGCTATAAGGATTCTAGAAGAAGAGGTCAGTAAAACTCTTATAGATATTGGCCTAGGCAACAAATTTATGAAGACGACTCCAAAGCCAATCAGAGCAACAACAAAAATAAATAAATTAAACCTGATCTAATGAAAAAGCTTCTGCACAGCCAAGGCAACAATCAATAGAGTGAATAGCAAAAAAGACAGCTTTTAGAAGAAAGTGGCAGAAATAAGCAAGCAGACAAGCAGACATCGGACGAGGGTCAGAAGGAGGGATACCTGAGACCACGAGAGGCTCCACGGGAGGAGTTTGTGGAGGAGAACTGGAAGGAGAAAGCCCACGAGAAGCTTGGAGACCGGCGACAAGGGTAGGTGGAGCAGCTAACTTTCCCCTCCCTTGCATCTCGGACTGCTAGTGGGCTCCTGGGCGGTTGGACAGACCTAACCCCAGCCCAGAGACGGCTGCTGCCGGTGAGCGGTGAGCCTCTTGTGGCCACGGCACCAGGCTCCCAGCTCCCCCGGGACACCTCCCAGCCCACAGACTCAAGCCAATCGGCA
>CAUYRT010056986.1:0-31543 GCA_963574885.1 Lepilemur ruficaudatus | reverse complement strand
AATTTATAGCGTTCCTTTGGTGTTTTTTTAAACCACTGTGTGGTCATTTTTTGCCAATTGGTTTTCCCTCTGCCTTGAATGTTCTTTCCCAAATTTTTGCCTACTTAAAATATTTGCTAAAATGTTACTTTTTTTTTTTTTTTTTTTTTTTTTTTTTGAGACAGAGTCTCACTTTGTTGCCCTGGCTAGAGTGCCGTGGCATCAGCCTAGCTTACGGCAACCTCAAACTCCTGGGCTCAAGCAATCCTTCTGCCTCAGCCTCCCGAGTAGCTGGGACTATAGGCATGCGCCACCATGCCTGGCTAATTTTTTCTATATATATTTTTAGTTGGCCAATTAATTTCTTTCTATTTTTTAGTAGAGACGGAGTCTCGCTCTCGCTCAGGCTGGTTTCGAACTCCTGACCTTGAGCGATCCGCCCGCCTCCGCCTCCCAGAGTGCTAGGATTACAGGTGTGAGACACCGTGCCCGGCCATCAAATGTTACTTTTTTAATGAGGCCTTTCCTAACCACATTATTTGAAGTTTCAGACTCACCCTGAATTCTTTTTACCCTTTTCCACTTTTTGTCTCCCTTGCTCATATCATGCTCTGATATTATACTTTATTACATATATATATATATATTTTGTCTGTTTCTCTTCATTGGAAATTAAGCTCCATGGGGTCAGAAATTTTTGTTTGTTTTTTTTTTAATTGATATATCCTTTCTACCTACCTAAATAGTGACTGGCTTAAAGTTGGTGCTCAATAAATATTTTTTTTTTAAAAAAAGAATCATTGATTCTGTTAGTTAATATACTCACTGTTTAAATTTTCATAGTTTACAATATTATTTTATATCCATTTACTCACTACCATCCTCATGGTAGACAAAGTGAGGACAGATATTATCACTATTTTATTGATGAGGAAACTAAAACAAATGATTTGCTGAAGTTTATACAATAATTGGCAAGGCTAGGATTAAAACCCAGGTTTTCTGACTCATAGCCCATTACTGTTCTCTATATCATGCACCTTCTTTATCACCTATTACTTAATTTAATGCTTAATTTTAATAACCTTTAGGATTAGCTTTTGATTGTCAATAGCTTAATCAGGGCCATTTTCTTTTGCTATTTTTTGTGTGGTATCTAAGCAAATAACATTTTTAGGTATGGGTATGAGATGAATGCTACAAGTAGAAATTTAGCTTATTGCTTAATTTAAAAGTTTGTCTCACATATTCTATATTCTGCGGAGTGCAGTTTCTTCTAGTTGTAAGATGACTTCAGATAAAAGTTTTTAAAATAGGAACTATGGGAATAAAAGTAAGTTACTCTTCACTAAACTGTAACTCTTAGAAAAGTCACATGTTCTAAGTGTGTGGTTTATTTGTTGAAGTACAGATTTAGTTGAAGATCATTTTCAAGACTCATTTGAAGAACTATTTTCCTCTACGAGTCCAATGCTGATGAAAGAAATATAGGATCTTCTCAGAAGATTGATAAAACTATAAATCATGAAGAGTCTAAACAGAATTTGGAGAAAATATGCAAAATTTTTTTCTCCTATATAGCCCTTGTATTTTAGGATTTACATTTTATTGAGACTTTCTAATAGTATAGTATAGTATAGCATCTTGGGAAGAAAGTGGGAAAGCATGCAAGAATGTTTTACTGGTTGGGAAAGGCAGTTTCTTAGTTCACTTGGCAGGTCTTACTATGAAACTGTCTGGGATTTTCTGATGAATTGAACACAGTGTGGAAAAATGTGACTGAAAGCTTTTTATTTACAGCTATTGGCATAATTCAGTCTTTTTCCCTCTTGCCAAGCTGGTAATAGCGATGGAAGAGCTGAAGCAGTGTCGACTACAACAGAGAAATATTTCTGCCACTGTTGATAAATTAATGCTGTGTCTTCCAGGTGAGGAACTAGAAATGGAGTAGAATTCTTGCTGTAATTTTCTTTTTAGCTTTAATTATCTTTCATTTTCTCTAAATAATGTTTGTGTGCTCTTTTCTCTCTTTTCAGTCCTGGAGATGTACAGCAAACTGAGGGACCAGATGAAAACTAAAAGGTAAGATTTTTTATTGAAGAGTTTTTATTATCCAAAGTTTTCTGTTATTTAGAATACTTTTAAGGCCCATATTTAGCATAACTTTTCAAAAAATAATTAAAGTCCATAACATCTTCTCTAGCCTTTTGTATATCTATTGATTCATCCTAGATTTATTTACATATATTAGTAGTATACTGATGTGTTTTGTCATGATTTTGTTTAATAAATAAGACTTATTGTTTGATTTTTAGAAGACCCAGTGTTTTAGGGAAAAGCATGTAACTCTTTTAGTGATAGTTGGTTTGAGAAACATGTTTTGGTTTATTTAGTATTGTAGAAAAAAATAGCAGTGGTTCTGGTGCAGGAGTATATTAGCCAGGGTTCTCCAGAAAAACAGAACCAGTAGTGTGTGTGTGTGTGTGTGTGTGTGTGTGTGTGTGTGTGTGTGTGTGTGTGTATCTATCTATGTCTGTCTGTTTATTTAGAGAAAGAAGTATTTGTTTAATGAATTGGCTCACACAATTGTAGAAGCTACCAAGTCCAAAATCTGCAGAGTAGGTCCATATGATAGAATCCCAGGGAAGAGTTAATGTTATAGCTTGAGTCCAAAGGCAGTCTGCTGGCAGAATTCCCTTTTCCTTAGGCAAAGTTAGCCTTTTCTTATTTTATCTTTTCTTTTCTTTTTCTCCTTCTCCTCTCCTCTTCTCGTCTCTTCTCTTCTCATCTCTTCTCGTCTCGTCTCTATTTCTCTTCGTTCTTCTTTTCTTTATTTTTTGAGACAGGGTCTTGCTCTGTTGCCTGGGCTAGAGTACAGTGATGTCATCATAGCTCACTGCAGCAGCCTTCAACCCCTGGGCTCAAGAGATCTTCCTGCCTCAGCCTTCTGAGTAGCTGGGATTACAGATGCATGACACCACATCCCACTAACTTTTTCTATTTTATTTGTAGAGATGGGGTCTCGCTATGTTGTCCAGGTTGGTCTTGAGCTCCTGGCCTCAAGCAATCCTCCTACCTCAGCCTCCCAAAGTGCTAGGATTATAGGTGTGAGCCACCACACCTGGCCAAATTAGCCTTTTCTCTATTAAGGTCTTCGATTGTGATTGGATGCCCACACACATTATGGAAGGTAACCTTCTATACCTGTAGTCAGTCTACTGATTTAAATGTTAATCTTATTTAAAAAAATACCTTCAAAGAAACACCTAGAATAATGTTTGGCCAAATATCTGGGTACTGTGGTCTAGCCAAGTTGACACATAAAATTATTACGAAGGGCAAGGGCAAGGTTAAATTCAGAGGATTCCTCTTCTGTGTATTGTCGTATTCTAGTTTTATTCCAGAGGAAACTCTACAGTGACTCTTTTTTCTTCTTCCTAAACTAAAGTAAGCATCCCCACCCTCTCTGCCTTGGAATATCCTGCAGTATGGTGAGGATATGGGAAACTGTAGGATAAACAGGGCATAATTTCCCTGTTTAAATGTTAATTTTACCTAGGTTTTGAAGGAAAAGTGTACAATTAAAGTGTACTTAATATTGAAATAAGAATAGAAATATTATGGATAAAGATTCTAAATTCTCAAGGATTTTGAAGCTAAAGCATTAGGCATCAACATTTTTCAAGTTTCTTGGGATTGTTTTCTAGACTCCTTTCTCTCCAGGAGGCATGCTCTCATGAGAAAACATGGGTAGGACACTATGAGAAGTTCTGGTCAATGAGATATGAAAGTAGTATTATTTCCCTAATAACCTTTTAGTAAAGTTCTAAAATTGTAGAGAATAAAAAAAAAACTTGTATACCAACTTCTCTGAATTAACAGATGGCAACAATTTTCCAGTTTTGATTTGTATTTGTATAATATATTTGAGTACATATGGCATATATATAAAAGTATATATGGACAGAGATATGCAGTATATATTTTTTAAAACTACGGATAAAATTTTACCCCTTCCTTGGTCATATTCCTTCTCCTACTCCCCTGAGGAAATCAATATCAGAAATTTGGTGATGGCTGGGTATGGTGGCTCACTTCCTACAGTCCTAGCACTTTGGGGAGCCCAAGGTGGGAAGATTGCTTGAGGCCAGGAGTTTGAGACCAGCCTGAGCAAGAGTGAGACCTCATCTCTACAAAAAATAGAAAAATTAGCAGGGAATGGTGGTGCTCATCTGTAGTCTCATCTATGTGGAGGCTGAGGCAGGAGGATCGCTTGAGCCCAGGAGTTTGAGGTTACAGTCAGCTATGATGATGCTACTGCACTCCATCCTAGAGGACAGAACAAGACGCTGTCTCAAAAAAAAAAAAAAAGAAAGAAATTTGGTGCATGTCTTTCTAGTCTTAATATCTATAAATCCCATTTTAAAATTTTGTGTTTAAAAAACATTTATTTAGATGGCTCTCAGTCCTTGTTTTAAGATGCATCTGCTCACTCAACAAAGGTGAATTGAGTACCTACTGTGTGTTAGGCATTGCTCTTGGTGCTAGGGAAATAGCTGTGAACAAAAATGTCTTCCCTTATGGGGCTTACATACTAGTAGACAGTTTAGTTTCTTTGTTTATAGATCTAGTTTGCTCATTTTAATCCTATGGTAGTCCATTATATGAGTAATCCACATCTCCCCTTCTAATTCCAGTTGTCCTAAGTGCCGTTCACCAATATTTCTAGCTCATCCTTCTTTTGGCACAAGGGAGAGTTATATTTCCTGGGCTCCCTGTGAGTGGGTTGAGCCATGTTACTGTTTCTGGCTGATGAGATGTGAGCAGAAGTGATATTTGTCGCTTTGGGGACTAGCATTTAATTTCCCGTGCAGCTCCCTGCAGAGTTCTCTTATTTTCTCTTGGTCATGACAAATGGCAACTTTCAAGGTGGTGGTTGAGTCCCTGAGTGACTTCTGTAAGCAGAGTTTCCCTGCCAACCTATTATGAATGTATATAGCATGAGTACATTTTAAATCTTTGTTTTAAGCCACTGAGATTGAGGGTGTTGTTACTATAGGGTAACAACATATGGGTATCCTGACCCATACTATAAGGGACATTTGATATGTTTCCAATTGTTATGGCACACAATTGTGCAATATATATCCTTGTTAATCTATCCTTGTACTCACATTCAAAGTTTCTTGAGAGCGATGTTCTTCAGATGTTGCTATGTACATGAATCATACAGGAACTTGTTAAATGTAGATTCTGATTGAGTAGGTCTGGGGTAATTCCTGAGATTCTGCATTTTGTACTAAGCTCCCAGGTGATGCCAATTCTGCCAATCTAGTGAATTGTAGATGCTGATTGAGTAGGTCTGGGCTAATTCCTGAGATTCTGCATTTTCTACTAAGCTCCCAGCTGATGCCAATTCTGCTAATGTAGGTAAATATAGATGCTGATTGAGTGGGTCTGGGGTAATTCCTGAGATTCTGCATTTTCTAAGAAGCTCCCAGGTTGTGCCAATTCTGCTAATCTACAGTTCATACCCAGAAGGAGATCAGTTGGATCAAAGAAAGGGTATACATGTCTTTGATTTTACTATTGTTCTCCAAAATGATTTACCCTTTTACACCATTGCTGACATTTTTTGGGAGGTCTTGTTACTCTTCCTCTTGGTAACATCTATATTGTTGAACTTTTTGTTTTTTGCCAGTCTGATGATTGTGAAATGAAGATCATTATTATGATTTTTCATCTTTTTTATTAGATTACTAATGAGATTAGTTTTTGGGCTTTCTCTCTACTTTTCTCTTAGATTGTCTGTTGTTTTCTTTTTCATTCATAGGAATTCATTATATACTTTGGATGCCTTTTCCTGTTGTATGCTGCAAACACTGTCTTCCAAGATGGGGCTTATCTGTTAACTTTGCACAGTTAATATTTTTTGTTGTATGGTAGTTTTAAGTTTTGATGTAGTCAAATTTATTTTGTGAGTTTAAAAAATTTTATTGTTAAACATTCTTAAGTTCAGCATACATAACTGTGTCTTTTCCCTGAACCAGTTGAAAGTAAGTTGCTAAAATGATAAACCATTATCCCCAAATTTCCTATAGATAAAGACATTCTCCTATGCAACTATAGTGCAATAGCGAATGGAAATTAACATTGCTATATTACTAGCATCCTCATACCCAATACAAATTTTGCCAATTGTCTAAATCGCGTGTCCTTTATAGCAAAAGAATCCATCTCAAATCATGTGTTGCGTTTAGCTGTTATGTCTTTTTAGTGTTCTTTAGTCTGGAACTGTTCTCAGCCTTTCCTTGACTTTGATGAGCTTGTCACTTTTGAAGATTACAGGCCAGTTGTTTTGTAAAATGAGTTTGCTTTTTAAAAAAGCTCTTGTCTGACAATCTTTGTCTTAATTTAAATTAGTCTGTTGAGATCTTTTACATTTAATGCAATTATCAATATGTGGGTTTAAATCTATTGTCTTCTAATTTATTTTTCATTTGTCTTATCTGTTCTTTATTCCTTCTCTCCATTCCTGCCTTCTTTTTACTCAGTTAAATATATTTTACGATTGCATTTTATATTCACTAATGCTTTATTATGTATACCTCTTTGTTTTACAGAGTTGTCTCTTGGTGTCCTCAGGGTATTTGTTACAGGCCCAACATCCGTGGACACCAAAATCTATAGATGCTCAAGTCCCTCATAGAGAATAGTGTGGTTTGTGTATAACCTATGCATATCCTCTTATATACTTTAAATTATCTCTAGGTTACTTATAATACATAATACAATATAAATGTTATGTAAATACAACTATACTGTATTGTTTTTTTAATTTGTATTATTTTTAATTGTTCTATTGTTATTTTTTATTGTATTTTTCTGAATATTTTCAATTCTCGGTTGAATTCATGGATGAGGAACCTGTGGATACAGAGGGCTGACTGTATTTTCTTAGTGGTTGATTTAAGCTTTACAATGTATATATTTAACTTACAGTGGCTCTTAAATAATATTATACCAAATTGCACATAACGCAAGATTTTATAATGATATTCTTTCATTTTATCCTCCTTTGTGTTTTTATACTATATGGTATATAGTGCTCATAATACATGTTCATTTTTGTTATAAACCATCTTTTATTTTTTAAAGAAATTAAAAAATAAGAGAAAAAGTATTTTCTGTTTACCTACATGTTTACCACTTCTGGCACTTTTTATTTCATCTAATGTTATTTTTCCCTTTTGCTTGAAGAATATCCTTTAATATTTCTTGTTAGATCAGTTGCTGAATTTTTGAATTCTCTCAGAAATACAATATTTTTCAAAAAGTCTTTATTTCACCTTCCCATTTTAAAAATTGAGTTATAATTCACATTTCATAATATTGTTTTTATGTGTACAATTCAATGGTTTATAATACATTCACAGGATTGTGCCATCGTCACTACTGCCTGATTCTAGAACATTTTCATAACCCCAGAAAGAAATTTTGTGCCCATTCCTCTTTTCCCTCAGCCCTGGCAACCACTAATCTACTTTCTCTCTCCATAGATTTGCCTATTGTGAACATCTCATATAAACGAAATCATATAATATGTGGCCTTTTGTGTCTGACTTTTTCCACTTAGCATAGCATTTTCAAGATTCATCCATGTTGTCGCATGTATCATTACTGTATTCCTTTTTATGACTGAATACTCTTTCATTGTATGGCTATACCACATTTTATCATCAGTTGATGAAAATTTGAGTTGTTTTCACTTTTTGGCTATTATGAATAATACTGCTACAAATAATCATTTACAAGGTTTTGTGTGGGCATATACTTTCAGTTTTCTTGAGAATATACTTAGGAGTATATTTCTGGGTCATAGGGTAACTGTGTGTTTTATCCTTTTGAGGAACTGCTAGACCGTTTTCCAAAGCAGCGGCATGTCTTCCCAGCAGCAGCATGTGAACATTCCAATTTCTGCACATCCTAGTCAATACTTACTGTTATTGTCTGTCTTTTTGATTATAGCCATCCTGGTGGATGTTCACCTTCATTTTTGAAAAATATTTTTCATAGATATAGAATTGTAGATTTATAGTTTCATTACTTCATAAGATATTATTTCATTGCCTTCTGGCTTGTGTAGTTTCTGAGGAAAGGCATATAAACAGTCTTACCCTTGTTTCTCTGTACAGAATGTCTTTTTGCCAGATGTTTAAAAGCTTTTGTCTTTATCATTTGTATTTAGTAATTTGATTTAGTGTAAATATATGTACGTGTGTGCACATGTGTGAATTTATCTGCTTGTGGTTTGTTCGGCTTCTTGAATTTTTGGGTTTACAGCTTTCATAAAATCTGGAAATGTTCAGACATTATTTTTCAAAATATTCTTTCTGTCTTTTTCCCATTGTGAGGCTTCAGTTACATCTATGTTGGACTGCTTGATATAATCCCACAGGTGACTTGAGGATCTATTCTTTTATTCACCCCACTCTTTCTTTTCTCTGTGCTTTACTTGTGTAAGATTTTGTTGCTGTGTTCAAATGTACTGATCTCGCTCTCTCTCATTTACATTGTGTAATGTTTTAATTCCATCCAGTGAAATTTTCATTTCAGATAATGTATTTTTCATGTTCAGAAGTTATGTTTAGTTTTTTTACATTTTATTTCCCTTGTTATTTTTGTGTATTTCTTTAAATACATGTATATAGTTCTAATAGCTGTTTTCATGTGCTTCTTTGCTAATTCTGCCACTTTGGGCGTTTTGGGATCTCTTTCTGCAGATTAATTTTGTTTTTCCTGGTCAGGTCAATTTTTTGCTTCTTATCATGTCTAGTAATTTTGATTAGATAACAAATATTATGATATGTTGATGAGTGTCTGGATTTTGGGGGGCTTTTTTTTCTTAGAGAGTGTTGGGCTTTCTTTTGGTAAATAGTTCAGTTGGTTGTAGATGAGTTTGATATTTTCAAACCCCATATTTAAGCTCTTCTAGGCCCGCCTTCATTCCAGGGGCAGTTCGGCTTTTCTAAATAAGACTTGATCCCTCTGTAATCTACTCTGAATAATTCAGGAGTCCCTGAGGACTCTTCAGTTTAGCTCTTGAGAGTTCCAGTGTTTCTCTTCTTTGTCTGAGCTCCTTGAACTGTTCATCTTATATAACCCTCATTGGTCTCCCCTTCCTTTCTTTCACTTCTATCTTCCCTCCCTTCCTTTTTTGCCTACCCATGTGGAATTTCACTTTTCCCATGCCGGTCTTAGTACTCTGCAGACTCAAGGAGACCCCTGTGTGGATTTCTGCAGTTCTTTTTCTGTATTCCCTTCTTTTTGGGGGAACTTTGCCACAAAACTTCAAGCTGCCTCGACTGTCCTGAACTACTATCTTTGACTCATAAAGTCAGGAAGGCTGCTGAGTTTGGGTTTTCTCTGGTTGTGTCCGTGATCTAGAAATCACCTTTAGGTAGATAAGCCACATAATTATTAAACTTATTTTATTTGTTTCCCTTTTTTCAGAGATCATAGTTCTGTGTTGCCTAATGTCCAGTGTCTGAAAACAGTTGTTTTATGTATTTTACCCAGTATTCTACTTGTTTATAAATGGGAGGTCATGTCTGTTCCTTGTTAGGCTTTCATGACTGGAAGTATAGTTATTTGTTTTAATGCTATAAATACTGATTATACTGCTGGGTGTTATGTTCCCTAAGGAAAGATAACTGAGTATCTTTCTATCTCTAGCATGTAGAAGGGATTGAATATTTGTTAGTGATGATCTTTGGTTAGGAAAGGTGCTAATACTTTCCTATGGTGAAAGCTTTTATTTCATATTTTATACTTTTAATTTTAAAAAGTTTCTTATAGATACTTTTGATTTCCTTTCAAAGATCACTTACTAGAATTTTAAAAAACATCATTTTAAAAGAATTCCATGCCATGGCAAGAAAGTACCAAAATTTAATTCGCCTGAAATTAACATTCCTCTTCTCACTATAGCATTCAACTATGTCTAAGTTATTCTGACCTTAGTTATTCAGTTTATAGGATTATTTGGTCCTCTTTGTCTGCCTTCTTCCCTTTTATTCTCTGCTTTTCTTTTCTTTACTTTATTTCTGCTTACATCTCTATTAGATAGGGAGCCTGCGTTGGGGGGAGTGGAGAAGAGTAAACATATATGCAAATGAAACTTAGGAATTTGGCTTTTGATTCAGTTTTAATAATGTTTGGAGGTTGTTAAAAGTAACATCATAATCTAGTTCTGGATTCCCATAGCCATTAGAAATAGTTTTTTTCTTTTGGTGCTTGACTATACAGGTATTTAATTGGCTGTCATTCTTTAATACTGATATTAAAAAAGGCTAGAAATTTAAATAATCTTATTGATCTATTATAGTAGGAACATGTGTATGCTAGGGAAGGGACAATGGGGAAATAAGGTAACATTCTTTGTTGCCAGGAATCACTGGGTTTTGTACTAATTAGTCTTGAAAAATGTGGAGCTATTTGACAGACCAGATGTTTTCAGCATGAGCCATGTGTCTCATCAGTGAATGTGCCCTGTGTCTGCAGGCAACATTGTTGGATTTTTCTCATTTTATAAACAGTGTTCCAAAATATAACTAAACCCCAAAGTGTGTTTATCTTTTGGGCTTAATTTCTGGCTTTCTATCCATTCTAAAGTTTCTCTCTAGAGGAACTGCATTTTATTACACATAGTTCTTCGTACCTAATTGTAGTATAAACACCATTCTGTTTATACTAAACCATGTGAATTGTATTGTTTTTGAGCCTGTAAAATTTTAATAAAAGCAACTATTTCAGATTTAACTGTATTTGTACTTTTATTTCTAAATTTAGGAGGAATAGATTTTTCTTCTCTGCATTTATTTGGACTAAAATTTTGATTTTTGGAACACGTGAGGGAAAACAAGAAATACAGCAAGTAAAACCAGTCTCTAGTCTTTAGTGTTTGTAGTACTAAGTTCATTGGAGCAAGAAGAGCTTAAGTATCTGCTGTGGAAATCATCTTGAAGTCCAAAATACAGCTATGATTCTTTTTTATTTATAGGGATGAAACCGAATTTTTCCTATACTAAATATGTCATGGGAAATATGGAAATTAGGGAATTAAAAGTATGAAGAAGAAAATTATCACTTATAATGTTACTATCCAAAGGAAGAAAATCATGGTTAACATTTTTACATATATTTTTCTCATTATTTCTCTCTGCACTTTTGTGTGTGTATGTGTATTCAGTGATATATATTGCATGTCTACATATTCATAATTTATACATGTGCACATATTTATAATTTTGAAAATCATAATGATTATACTTGTAAGATATATTTCTTTTTAATTGGTGCACTGTTCCTGGAGGTACTGTAATGACAGGTTGATGTGTGGAGTGGATGAAGCAGGCTCCCATTCTATTTCCCTGCTCCAAAAACCTATTTCATGTCTTGTCCTCTGATATAGGGATGCATCAGAAATTAAACTGATAAGAATAGACACTGTACTTAATCTTAGCTAAAAGGCTGAAAAGTGATAAGATCTATTTTTTCAAATGATTTTCATTCAATAATATTGTAAACGTTCTCTATTTTATTAGTATTTTACTACGTGGACATATCATAATGTGTTTAACAAATTCCTTTTTATTAGACATCTAGGTTAGTCTTTTTTCCCCTAATATAAATAGCTCTACAATTTAAGAGACTCATACATATTTTTGTACATCTTATTTTTGTTTTAGAAATGTAATTGTTTAGCATAGTTGTTTTGCTAAAATTCCTCATTGTAAACTTCTGTCATTAATAAAAATCTGTTTGCCAGCAGGCTGTGAATTCCTATTCATTGAAACCCCTGACATAATACACATTATCTTTTAGGAAATCTTTGGCAGTTTGAATGGCAAATTATGTTTTTCATTTGCATTTCTTCACATATAAATTCAACTTCTTTTTTCATATGTTGGCCTTTTTTTTTGTTCTTTTGTGAATTTTCTTTGTTCATTGCTTTTTTTAAAAAAAGACTCAAGTTTATTAATTTTTTATATATTAATACATTATAAGTAATATTTACAAGTTTTTCGTTTCCTCTTAATATTATTCTTGTAATATTCTTTTTATGCATAACTTATTTTGTTTTTACCTGGCCACCTTGATCAATCTTAGTTTTATTTGTCCTCTTATGCTTATAGATGCTTTACCACCTATCAGATAAATAATGTCCCTTTTAATTATTATGAAATGTTTCTGTGTGTTATTAGCAATATTTGTTATCTTAAAGTCTTTTGTATCTCATATTGATGTAGCCATTTCAACTCTTTTATGGTTACTTTTTGTATAGTATATCTTCTTCCATCTTTTACTTTCAACTTCTTTGTATCTTTGAATCTAATGTGTGTTTCTTATAGATAGTATGTAGTTGGATTATCCTTTTATAATCTTGTATTGACAACATGTGCTTTCTGATTGGTGTGTTTAATTCTTTCACATTTAATGTAATTATTGATACAGTTGGATTTTGCTCTTTGTTTTCTATATTTTTCATGACTTTTTTGTTTTTGTTCCTCCTTTACTTTTGTTAATTTTGTAGCATACTGTTTTAATTCTATTGATTTTTAAATGATAATATGTTTTTGATATTTTTTAGAGGTTGCTCTATGGATTATAATATGCATCTTATCTTATAGTCTACTGTAGGTCACTGCTGATACAAATTTGTTGTAATATATACTAGTAGTTTTGATTCAACATAGCTCCATTTATTTTCTCCTCTTTTGTGCTACTGTTGTTATATATATTTATGTATTTTATAAACCCGAAAGTACAGTATTATAATGATTGGTTTTAAATATCTTTTAAAGAAGTTAAGAAAAGAGAAAAAATATGTTCATTCAGTCTTTTATATTTAGCATATATTTACTATTTCCCACGTTCTTCATTTCTTTCTATGAATCAAGTTACCATCTGCTGTCATTTCCTTTCAGGCTTCCTTTAGCATTTCTTGTAAGGCAGGTCTGCTAGCAAGGAATTCTTTCGGTCTTTGTTTATCTGGGATGGTATTGTATTGATATTTCACTTTCATTTTTGAATAGTCATCAGCTAATGATTGATCAAAGGTTGTGCTCAAACAAACTGGAGCGGTAAGGTTTTTATTCTTTGCCGATGGATTTGTATGTGGGTAAGGAAGTGCATTAAAGGTTCAGGCCCTTTCCAAGTCTGCCTGTGCTTTTACTTTATGCTAGGCACATAGGTGCCTGCCTACAGCCTCCTAGTAAACTAGGGATGTTTGGAGTGCTTAGGTCCTTTAAGTGTCCCTTGCATGTGTGCGTAGCCTCTGTCAGCTAGAGACTTGCAGAGAGCTTATCAAGCCGTTCTATAAGTCTCTTATTTCAGTGACCTCCCTATTAAATTTCTGGTTAGTGCTCCAGTCTGTTGTTTACCCTAACATAGATTGCAACTTTAGGCCAGGAGAATTGGAGGTTTTATTTATTTATTTATTTTTACCGAGTTTGTTACTTTTACTAACAGTGCCACTTAGTATGGGTGTTTTACCCTCTGCTCCAAATCACGTTAGCTCCTAATGTCAGTCAAGCTGCTGGTTTTCATGACTAGCCATGGCCAATGACCCAGGGCAGAGGAATTGAAGGGGCAGGGTGATGGGAGTAGCCCCAGGCAGGAATACTACAGAGTCCCACTGTTGGGCAGTTTTCATTAATTAACAGTTCTCCATTTGTTGTTCTTCTTTGGTCAATTTCCAGGGCGCTGAAAATGGTTGTTTTGGATAGTTTTGTCTGTTTTATATTTGTTTTTGGGGTAGAAGATTTGCCAACCTCTTCTCTCTGCCATAGTTGGAAGTTTAGCCTTGCTACTTCTTCTTTTTTTGGGGGGTGGTACTTCATGTTATAGGATTTTTTTTTTTTTGGCATTGAGATGATCATTTTTTATTTTCTTTATTTATGTAATTATTTCATTGGTAGATATTCTAAGTTTTATGCATATTTTGGATAAAATCCTTTTTGAGCTGGTCATGAGGGCTCACGCCTATAATCCTAGCACTTTGGGAGGCTGAGCGTAATTTGAGGCCAGGAGTTCGAGACCAGCTTGACCACAAACCCAGCCTGAGCATGAGCAAGACCCCCATCTCTCCAAAAAAAAAAAAAGAGAAAGAAAGAAAAATTAGCCAGGTGTGGTAGTGTGCACCTGTAGTCCCAGCTACTTGAGAGGCTGAAGCAGGAGGATTGCTTAAGCCTGGGAGTTTGAGATTGCAGTAAACTATGATGATGCCACTGCATTCTAGCCTCTGGCAACAGAACGAGACCCTGCCTCAGGGGAAAAAAAAAATCTTTTTTTGATTATAATTTCCCAGTCTTTTAAAACATATTAAGTTGTAATAATTTGAGATATTTTCATTGATATTTTTATTAAAAATTAATACTGGATTTGTCTTAATGTATAGTGAATACCAAATTAGGCTAGACATTTTGTCTGAGGAATATATCTGTGACCCTAAAGAAGACTGAGTTGAGCTAAAGATGATCAATTCCTTTTGTAGGCATTATCCTGCACTGAAAACTCTGGAACATCTAGAGCATACCTATCTGCCTCAAGTAAGCCACTATCGATTCTGCAAGGTGATGGTGGACAATATCCCCAAGCTTCGAGAGGAAATAAAGGATGTTTCTATGTCTGATCTCAAAGACTTTCTGGAGAGCATCCGCAAACATTCAGACAAAATTGGAGAGACTGCCATGAAGCAAGTAAGTCTTGGATTTATGATAGGTTGTCCAATGGCTTTGCAAGTATTCAGTTAAACACAGGTTTCTCTTTGCCAAGTGTCTTAATTGCTTCTTATTATTTTAGGGAAATCCTTCATCTTTGTGGAAAAAGAGGATTAAAAATGTTTTTTATTTTTTTAACAGAGCAGTTGACAATTGTTTTGCTCTGTGGATGTTCAGTAAATACTGACTGATTATATGTCGGGGATTTGAAGAAATTTTTCTGTTATTTGAATATTTTTCATGACTTTGGATATAATTTGAAGCTCAAAATGTTTTAAAGTTCTCCTTCTAGTTAATGACTTAAATTGTGTTGCAGATGCCTTTGGCTAATTGTTTACTGTGTAAGCAAGATGTCATGTTATATATGAATATTTATGATTTTAAGAGGTATCAGTGAAAAAAAGCCTATTGGAAAATGCTGTGAATTATGATCACAGAAAGGGATTTATTTACAGCTTATAAATTAACAAATGTGTTAGAAATATTTAGATTTCTAAAAATATCTTCATCTCTCAGTCACCAATGCCACGAGGAACATCTGAATTTCTTTTGTCTTTGTGAATGAAAGAGCAGTAATGATTTACAGTAATACTTGCTCATTTGAAATTTATCACATTGATTTTATTAAAATTTCTCAGTATACCTGATGATGTAGCCTACAACAATAAATATAAAAAATTCAGTTGTATGGAAAGAGTTTTTTGGTTCCAAAATTAACAGTGTTCTTGACTAGGTCATTTTTAGTTTTTATCATTCTATGGGAAATGAGGGAATAGATTAGATTTTGAATTGTATTTTAGGTCTCAGCTACCCTTGGTAATCTATTCAGATGTCTTTTTGATCTATAATGTCTATTTGATCTAGCAAAAGAGATTTGCCAATTACCCTTTCCTAGGGGAATACAGAAATTCCTCCTCCACTTTCTTCTTTTGAATTTGGTCAGTGTTATACTTTACAAAGTGCAGAGTTTAAAACTAGTGGAGATCTCTATAGTGCCACCGCTGCCCCCTGAGTAGCACTGCAGCAGCTACCACAGCAGGATGTGGGCAGAGGGAGAGCTCCAGCCACTGCGACTCCCTAGCAGGGCGCTGACATCACCCCCACCCCGCCAGTTGTGGGTGGCCCAGCTGCGGCCTGAGGAGACAACTCACCGCTGGCTGCAGTCCCACAATCCACCCAGGCACTGGCCAAGACCCCTGCCCTGTCCAGGCATCTGCCAACGTCGCCTGCTCCACATAGGCACCTGCAAAGTTCCCACAACCCACCCCTCTGCCTGGTGCAGTCCTGTGATGCACCCAAACACCCACCAAATTTCTGTGACCTGACCCACCGCTAGCTGTGGTCCTGTGATGCGGTGCAGGTACCTGTCAAGGTCGTGCAATTCCCCCAGGTGCTGGCCAAGGTCCCATGACCTGCCCAGGTGCCTGCCAAAATCCCATGACCCTCCCAGACACTGTCCAAGATCCTGTGATGTGCCTAGGCACCCACTGAAGTCCTGTAACCTAGTTCATGACCTGCCCAGGTGCCAGCAAAGGTTATGCCACACACCTTGTGGAGAGGGACTTGCCCAGTCCCCTGCCAAAGCTTTCAACCACAGCCTGGGGAGCAACCCACCAATCCCAATTAATGTTCCCCAGCACTAGCTTTGACTGTGACAACTACAAGGGAACAGGGCTATGGAAGAGAACAGCTACGTTACAGGCTCTCGGTGCATCCTCCCCTGTCCTGCTGGGTCAGTTCTTTGAGGGTAGAACACAAAAGTGCTACCTGGGAATTTCTCCTCCTTCTCACTAAGTAGGAGAGTTCCTAGTAAAGGAGAACAGGTGCTCTGCAAACCTATCAGCCTTAAGCTGAGAGAAGAGGTTTCAGATAAAAAGAATCCAGGAAAAGAATTCTGGCAACATTAAAAAATAAGCTAGTTTGATACCCCTAAAGGATCACAGTAGACCCATAGCAATAGACCCCAATCAAAAGGAAACTGTAGAAATATCAGAAATGGAATTCAGAATATGGATGGCAAAGAAGATGAATGGAATTGAAGAGAAAGTTGAAAACCAAAACAATGAAACCAAAATATATCTCAGAACATGAATGAAAAATGTGAAAAACTCACAAAAGAGACAAACAACATAAGAAAGTATATAACAGAACTTAAAGAAATGAAAGAGCCAGTTAGAGAATTATAAAATATAGCAGAAAGCTTCAACAACAGACTAGACCAAGCAGAAGAGGTTGAAGATAAGGCTTTTCAACTAACCCAGGCAGTCAAAGACAGAGGAAAAAGAATAAAGAAGAATGAATGGTCACACAGAGAAATATGGAACTATATGAAACAAGCCAATATATGAATTATAGGTATCCCAGAGGGAGAAGAAGAAAAAGCAAAAAGCATGGAAAACCTATTTGAGGGAATTATTGAGGAAAACTTACCTGGTATCACCAGAAATTCAGATATCCAGGTACAAAATTGTCATCGAACACCAGGAAGATTCATAGAAAATAGGACATCTCCAAGACACGTAATCATCAACTTGGCCAAAGTGAAAATGAAGCAGAAAATTGTACAAGCTGCAAGATAAGAGCAACAAGTAACCTATAAAGGAAACCCTGTCAGGCTAACAGCAGACTTCTCAGCACAGACTTTATAAGCCAGAAGGGATTGGGTCTCCATTTTTAGTCTTCTTAGACAGAACAACTGCCAGCCATGAATTCTGTCTACTGGAAAACTAGGTTTCATAAATTATAGAGAAATGAAGACTTTTCCAGACAAGCAAACACTAAAGGAATTTGTTACTACTAGCCCTGCCCTACAGGAAATGCTAAAAAGTGCATTATACATGGAACAGCACATTAGATGCCAAGCACTGTAAAAACACCCAAAAGTTAAAGCTCACAGCTCTTATAAAACAATAGCACAAGAAAGAGCAAAACAATTGAGCTGTCACCCAACAAGATGAACAGAATAGCATCCCACATATCAATACTAACACTTAACATGAATGGTCTGAATGCTCCACTTAAAAGACATAGACTAGCTGAATGGATGAAAAAAATGCAACCCAAGTATCTGCTGTCTTCAGGAAACACATCTAACCCCCAAGGACACAGAGACTCAAGGTAAAGGGATGGAAAAAATATTTCATGCAAATGGAAACTAAAAGCGAGCAGATGTAACCATTCTCGTATCAGATAAAATAGACTTTAAATCAACAATGGTTAAAAAAAGATAAAGATAATCATTATATAATAGTAAAGTGAGTAATTCCACAAGAAGACATAATAATCCTAAATATATATGCACCTAACACAGGAAATCTCAGATTCATGAAGCCAATTCTGCAAGATCTAAGCATAGAAATAAACAGTAGCATCTTAATATCTGGGGACTTCAACACTCCACTGACAGAACTAGACAGATCATCGAAGTAGAAAGTGAATAAAGAATCAGTGGACATAAATGAGACTCTAGAATAAATGGACCTAACAGACATTTATTGAACATTCTACCCCCAAACTACTGAATATATAATCTTCTCATCAGTATGAGACATTTTCCAAGATTGACCATACCTTAGGCAAAGACGAAACAAGTCTCAGCAAATTAAAAAAAATTTGAAATCATACCATGTATCTTCTTAGACCATAGTGGAGTAAAACTAAAAATCAATTCCAAGAGAAACACTCAATTCTACACAAAGTCATGGAAATTCAACAACCTGCTGCTGAATGACCCCTGGGTCAATGATGAAATTAAGATGGAAATAAAAATATTCCTTGAACTGAATGACAATGGGGACACAAACTTTCAAAATCTATGGGATACAGAAAAAGCAGTCCTAAGGGGAAAATTCATAGCCTTAAAATCCTTCATCAAAAAGACAGAAAGATCACAAATTAACAACCTAATTAAACATCTCAAGGATCTAGAAAACGAACAAACCAAACCCAAAGCCAGCGGAAGATAAGAAATAACAAAGCTCAGAGCAGAACTAAATGAAATGGAAACCAAAAAAGTGATGAAACAAAAAGCTGGTTCTTTGAAAAGATAAACCAAATTGTTAGACTACTAGCCAGATTAACCAAAAATAGAAGAGAAAGGACTCAAATAAGCTCGATCAGAAATGAAAAAAGAGAGGCATTACAACTGATACCATGGAAATACAAAATATTATCCATGAATACTACAAAAACCTCTATGGAAACAAACTAGAAAACCTAGAAGAAATGGATAAATTCCTGGAAACACGCAACCTCCCAGGCTTGTATCAGGAAGAAATACAAGTCCTGAACAGACCAATAATGAGCAGTGAGATTGAAGCACTAATAAAAAAAATCTCCCAACAAAAAAAAGCCCTGAACCAGATGGATTCACAGCCAGATTCTATCAGACGTACAAAGAAGAACTGGTACCTATCCTACAGAAATTATTCCCTAACATCAAGAAGGAGAGCTAACTCATTCTATGAAGCCAGTGTCATCTTGACACCAAAGCCAGGAAAGGAAACAACAAAAAAGGAAAATTACAGACCAATATTCCGTATGAACATAGATGCAGAAATCCTCAACAAAATACTAGCAAACCAAATTAAAAAACACATCAAAAGGATAATTCACCATGATCAAGTGGGTTTCATTCCAGGGATGCAAGGGTGATTCAACATATGTAAATCAACAAACGCCATTCACCACATAGACGGAAACAGAAACAAAGACCATGTGATTGTCTCAATAGATATGGAAAAAGCATTCAATAAAATCCAATACCTTTTCATGATAAAAACCCTCAACAAACTAGGCATAGAAGGAATATACCTCAAAATTATAAAAGAAATATATGACAAACCCACAGCCAACATCATATGGAGTGGGGAAAAGTTGAAAGCATTCCTCCAAAGAACTGGAACAAGACAAGGGAGTCCACTGTCATCACTTCTATTTAACATAGTATTGGAAGTCCTAGGCAGAAGAATGAGGCAAGACAAAGAAATAAAGGGCATTAGATCAGGAAAGAGGTGGCCAAACTATCCCTTTTGCTGACAATATGATCCTGTATCTAGAAAACTCTAAAGACTTGATCAGAAGACTCCTAGAATTGATAAATAAATTCAGCAAAGTCTTAGGTTACAAAATCAGTGTACACAAATCAGTAGCATTTCTGTATACTAATGACAGTCAAGCTGAGAGTCAAAGACTTTATACCATTCACAATAGCTACAAAGAAAGTGAAACACCTAGGAATATACTTAACCAAGGAGGTGAAAGATCTCTACAAGGAAAACTGTGAAACACTGATGGAAGAAATCACAGATGATACAAACACATGGAAAAACATCCCATTCTCATGGATTGGCAGAATTAACCTAATTAAACTGTCTGTACTGCCCAAAGTGATTTATAGATTCAGTGCATTTCCCATCAAAATAGCCATCTTATTTCACTGACCTAGAGAAAATCCTAAGCTTCATTTGGAATCAAAAAGAACCCCAAATAGCTAAAGCAATTCTAAGCAACAAGAACATATCTGGAGGCATGACATTACCTGACTTCAAATTATGCTGCAAGGCTATAGTAACCAAAACAGCATGGGATTTGAATAATAGTAGAGACATAGACCAATGGAACAGAATAAAGATCCCAGAAATAAAACTATGTAGCTACAACCAACTGATCTCTGACAAATCAGACAGCAACATACACTGAAGAAAGGAATCCCTATTCAATAAATAGTCCTAGGAAAATTGGATAGCCACTTGCAGAAGAATGAAACAGGACTCCTGTCTCTCACCATATAAAAAAATTGAGGATGGATAAAAGACTTAAATATAAGGCATGAAACCATAAAAATCCTAGAAGAAATGATAGGAAAAACTCTTTTAGACATTGGCTATGCAAAAAATTTATGACTAAGACCCCAAAGGCAAATACAGCAACAACAAAAATTAATGAATGGGACTTAATTAAATTAAAAAGTTTCTGCAAGCAAAGGAAATAATTAACAGAGTAAATAGACAACCTATAAAATGGGAGAAAATATTCACAAACTATATATCTGACAAAGGACTAATATCCAGAATCTACAAAGAACTCAAATCAGCCAGAAGAAACAACCCCATTAAAAAGTGGGCAAAAGACATGAACAGAAGTTTTTTGAAAGAAGATAGAGAAATGGCTTGCAAACATGAAAAAATGCTCGACATCACTAATCATCAGGGAAACTAAAACTACAATGAGATATCACCTCACCCCTATCAGAATGGCCATTATTAAAAAGTCAGCAAATAATAGATGCTGACGTGGATGCAGAAAGATAGGAGCACTTATACACTCTTGTTGGGACTGCAAATTAGTACAACCTCTATGGAAAACAGTATGAAAGTTCCTCAAAGAACTAAATGTACACCTGTCATTTGATCCAGCAATCCAACAATCCCACTGCTGGTTATCTACCCAAAGGAAAGTAAATCATTTTATCAAAAGACACCTGCACTCAAATGTTTATTGCAGCACAATTCACAGTTGCAAAGATGTGGAACCAACCTAAGTGCTCGTCAGTTCACAAGTAGATAAAGAAAATCTGGTTTATATGTACCATGGAGTATTACTCAGACATAAAAAGGAATGAAATAATGTCTTTGCAGCAACTTGGATGGGACTGGAGGCCATTATCCTAAGTGAAGTATCTCAGGAAAGGAATACCAAACAACTCTAAGTTCTCTCTAATAAGTGGGAACTAAATGATGGGTATACATAGGCACAAAGAGATACAAAAGACATTGGAAACCAAGGTGGGGGAAGGGTAGGAGAGAAGGTGTGGGATAAAAACTTACTTATTGGGTACAGTGAACACTATTCTGGTGACGGACACACCAAAAGCCCTGACTTAAGCATTATACAAGGTTCTCTATGTAAAAAAAATTTGTATTCCCTTAATATTTTGAAATTAAAAAAATGTAAAACTAGTTGTTGATAAACCTGATAGAAATAATCATATATGTATTTTTTATAGTGGTAAAGAAATAAAATTAATCATTGAGAATATACCCTTGCATTGCTAGGTATATATTTAGAATGCAAGAATGAGTGTATCCTTTAAGATAAGTCTTTATTGTGGTTGACTAAGTTTTTGCTAAGCTTTCAAAATATAAGAGAATATAGTACAAAGCCTCTATGGAAGCTGCCTTTTTAAAAGTTGCTTTTTTTAGGCTTCTGGTTGAGAAATTACATTTACTTCCCTTTTGATGAAAAAAGAATCCATTTATTTAATGTGAGGCTTAACTGGTCTCATTCTTTATTTATCTGAGGAAATTAAGGCCCAGTGGAAGGAAGTGACTTGCTCAAGTTTAATAACTTGTAAAGGTCAGATTCTGTAGTAGAATTCAGGTCAGGTTGAAATGAACTTGTTTGCTGTGGTACTCAGTTTGTGTAAACTATTAGCTGTTTGCTGTACTTTTGTCATATAAAGATATGATGGATAAATCTTTTGTGAATTCAGGACTTTTAATTAACTGATAAGTCTTCCTTATATAAAATTTTTCATGTCAGGAGTAGCTCTTATTGCATATCTATTGTCCTAATCTATGGTATATATAAAATACTTGAGTAAAGATATCTTAACACATTTTAAAATCTTCTGTAGTATCTAGAAAGTAAGGAAAATGGAGAAACTACCACATACTTTGCACATAGTGGGTGTTCAGTAAATATTTATTTGAGTTTGTGGATGTTAGAAAAGAGGGGAAGGGCACAGTGCCTCATGCCTGTAATCCTAGTACTTTGGGAGGCCAAGACAGATGGATCACTTGAGGCCAGGAGTTTGAGACAAGCCTAGGCAAGAGTGAGACCCCGTCTCTAGAAAAAATTGAAAAATTATCCAAGTGTGCTGGTGTGTGCCTGTAGTCCCAACTACTCGGGATGCTTAAGCAGGAGAATTGCTTGAGCCCAGAAGTTGGAGGCTGAAGTGACCTATGTTGATGACACTACACTCTAGCCTAGGCAACAGTGTGAGACCTTGTCTGGTGGGGGGTGTGGGGGATGGGAAGAAAATAAGAAAAGAGGGAGAGGACTTGGTTTATTTCTTATGTCAGTCCAAAATTCATGTTTCTGATTTGTGATGGTTTTCTTTGCAATGATTTTCTTTCCAACTTGTGGCTCTATCACTTCAACATGTGGCTTTCAAGGTACAGCAGAAGGGAAAAGAGAGTAAGTAATGTGCAGAGGTTTTATGGATCAAAGTTGTTAAGTGACACATAGCACTTTTGCCAATATTACATTGGCCTGGGCTCAAACACACTGCAAACTCTGCAAGGGTAGCTTGGAAATACACTTTGGCTGTGTGATAAGGGGGAATTAAAAATAGATTTGGTGAATAGCTAGCTAGTTACTGCCATAACCTGCTATCATATAGCCTAGAAAGGTAAATATCTTCCAAGTCCTCTACTTTTTCCTTCATAATTTCATCCGTTTGTCATTTTCCCCCATGTGTTTACCTTTCCCCCCACCGTTTACCTTTACCTAATTTACTAATTCCATTTTTAGCATTGTCAGTGCTGCCATTTAGAACTTTATCATTATTACTTTTAGTTCAACAATCTTGGTTTTGGCTTTGAAGAATCTGTTCTTGTTCTTATATTGCTCTTGTATCATAGTAACTTCCTTTTAAAAATATTTCTAAGTAGCCTTCTTTAAAATCATACTGAGAAAAAAGATTTGAAAGTCTTACTTAATATAATAGTTGGTCTGGGCTCTTCTAGAATTTATGTAGGTGATGGCTTTTTCTTGGTGAATATCCCTCTTTTCATTTTTTTGCCCACTGTATTCTGAGTTGCCGCAGTTATCCATAGGTGGACTTTGTCCTCAATACAGTGGAGCCAGGTTGGTAGTTTGGCCTCTCTTTGGAATATAGCAGCCAAAACAAATCATTAGAAAAGTTTTATCCTAATTAATCTCTAATGAGCAAATTAAGCTCTAAATATTTATCTGAGATTATAATCTCAAACTGTTTGTTATCCAATTTTATCAAAAGATAAAATGCCAAAAATACTATTTGAAAATGATCTGAATTTTATATGTAGTTTATCCATTCTTCTGTATGCAAGGTTGTATGTTATCTTTAGGTAGAAATTTATCACCAGGCAGCTCTTTGCTTTGATTAAATGTGGTAGACAGAATTCTAAGATAGCCCCCAAGATTCTTGTATCCTGTGTGTACATCCTATAAAATATCCCCCTCTTGAGTACATGGGTTTGACCTAATCAGGGAGCTTCTTTAAAAGAGGATCAAGCGGTCAGAGATTAAAGAAGTTAGATTCAAAGCTGCAGCATATACTCTATTGTTGGTCTTGAAGAAACAAACTGCTGTGTTTTAGAGAGGGCCACATGGCAGGAAACTGTAGGCAGCTTTAAATTGCTGAGAATAATCTCTCTGATAGCCAGCAAGAAACGGGGACTTCAGTCCTATAATCACAAGGAACTGAATTTTGGCAACAACCCGAATGAGCTTAGAAGAGGACGCTGAGTTCCATATTAGAACACAGCCCTGACTGATACCAAGATTTCAGCCTGGTGAGACTCTGGGCAAAGGATCCAGCAAAAATATTCTGAACTCCTGATCCATGTAAACTCTGAGATAATAATTGTGTGTGGTTTTAAGCTGTTAAATTTGTAGTAATTTGTTACACAGCAAAGAAAACTAATAAACTCTGTTATTTTGGCCTCAAATAGAATTACATTTTATTAAATTGTTCATTTATATATTGCCTTTGGATCTAGGAAACAATCATATAGTCTGGTTTAAAATGGTATCTGTCGAGCCACACATGGTGGTGTAGATCTGTAATCCCAGCTACTTAGGAGACTAAGGCAGGAGGATCGTTTGAATCTAGGAGTGCTAGATAGCGTGGGTAATATGGCAAGAACTTGTCTCAAAAAAAAAAAATTGTGTCTATCTAGAAGTCTCTCAGTCTTCTGTCTTTCTTCCACATCCCTGGGAAGCTACAGAAAAATAAGAAAATGTCCAAGTGTGAAAACTAGTAGAGAAGTTCAATTCTTTAGCAGAGTCTGGGGAGGAATTTTAAAATTGTCCATTTTATAGTTATTACTATACCACCCTTATTTGTGATATCACTCTCTATGGTTTCAGTCACCCATAGTCAACTGTGGTCAAAAAATATTAAATGGAAAATTCTAGAAATAAGCAATTCTTAACTGTAAATTATGTACTGTTCTGAATAGTGTGATAAAATTGGCTGTCCTGCTCTGTCCTGCCCGGGATGTGAATCATTTCTTCGTCTAGTGTATCCACTCTGTATATACTACCCACTCTACCTGCCTGGTAGTCACTTAGTAGCTCTCTTGATTATCAGATCAACTGTCACAGTTTCTCAGTGCTTGTGTTCAAGTAACCCTGATTGTACTTAATAGTGGCCCCCAAGGACAAGAGTCGTGATGCTGGCATATTGTTATAATTGTTCGATTTTATTTTAATCTTACTGTGCCTAATTTATAAATTAAACTTTATCATAAGTATGTATATGTAGGAAAAACACAGTTTATGTGAGATTTGGCATTGTGCATGGTTTCAGGCATTGCCTGGGGGTCTTGGAATATATTCCCTGTGGGTAAGGGGGACTGCTGTGTTGAATTTTAAGTTAAGCAGTTGTGTTTTTATTTTCGAAAAAATCTTTCATGTTTTCATATTGCATTTCTTATTGGTTTTAACATGATATTTGATTGAAAGCACACATTTGGGTTCTGCCATGGGAAATAGAGCCATCTTTAAAGCAGGTAGAAAAACCCTCTGTTTTGTCCTACCCCATTTTCTGTGTTAGTCTTGTTTCTGTGTGTTTCCAAATACTATGCATACCTTATTGTGGAATTATCATTTTGGCTTGAATTGATTTTTCTAAGAAAGGCCTAAAGAAGTTCTTTGTTAATTGTCTACTGTTTTCTAGTTTTTCTTTTTAAATGATTTCTGGAATTCACTTGTTATGGAATTGATTTCTGCAGGAGAGAAGTTCTGTATTTCTTATTTTGATTGGTTTGCCTTAGGCTTTGTGAGACTAAATATCATTTGTAATGTAAACATTCTTGGCTAGGTTGATTTCTCTGTGAGGCCCTTTAACAAAGGAAAAGATTTATTTATTTTTAAAATTCTAACTTGCCTTTGCCAAATTATATGAGTTATATAACTGATGTTAAGGAAAGGAACTGATTGCCTGTAAAAGATATCAAAGGCTCTTAGGCATTCTTCCTTTAGTAACTGCTTTTAAAGAAACTGACTCTTGAGTAAGATTAGTTGTCACTACGGTTTTTTCAACCCTTGACTTTCTTTTTTTTTTTTTTTTTTTTGAGACAGAGTCTCACTCTGCTGCCCGGGCTAGAGTGAGTGCCGTGGCGTCAGCCTAGCTCGTAGCAACCTCAAACTTCTGGGCTCAAGCAATCCTTCTGCCTCAGCCTTCTGGGTAGCTGGGACTACAGGCATGCGCCACCATGCCCGGCTAATTTGTTTTTTTCTATATATTTTTAGTTGGCCAATTAATTTCTTTCTATTTATAGTAGAGATGGGGTCTCGCTCTTGCTCAGGCTGGTTTCGAACTCCTGATCCTGAGCGATCCACCTGCCTCGGCCTCCCAGAGTGCTAGGATTACAGGCGTGAGCCACCGCGCCTGGCCAACCCTTGACTTTCTTTGGTTGAGTTTTCATTAGGGCAAAATGTGTTCTTTTATTTATTGTGTTGAATATCTTTTGACTTAGATCTGCCACAGTACTACTGACTGTGTTCACACAGGACATGCGTGTAATGACCGCCATGTAAAAGCAGTTTTGTTGTTGAAACCTCTCGTATGCTGGATGCTATGCAAAACGTCCACAGAAGGTGGTCTTTGAAGTCAAAGAAGTTGGTATCATGCTCCTGGATTTACTTTTTATCCTCTTTTCTTCTTGATTTTGGTATATGTATATTTGTATTAACACTATTTTTTGCTCATTGCACTTTTGCCTATGTGGATGGAGTAGGTGTAAGGTGGTATCTCATTTTTAAACAAATTTTTCCTGTTTGTCTTAAAAAATGATTTTTATGACATATAACTTCCTAAATATTTTGAACCTGATTTCAGTTAAAACACATATATTAGATGACCATTAAATCGAAAAGATCAGTGCCTCTACTAGTATTGATTTGGGGTGAGAGAAGAGAAATCATTTATTTTTTAAATCTTATTTTAAGGACAGTATGGCAGTTTGGTTTTGAGTTTTCAAAAAAAGAAATCTATGGTGTGTGTATATGTGTGTACATATGATGTATATAGTATTTATTTGTTTCAACTGAGCGAAGTATACCAGCTTTTCAGGAAAAAATTTTCTGTTATTAAACTTTAGGAGAAAATTGTCATATAGATTCTCAATGTACTTTGTGAACATGGCTTTGTGGTATGCTTATCTTAAAATAGACCATTGCTGAGAAAGTTTAGAGGAAGGGCAGTTATTGTAATACTTATACCATACATTTATATTCTTTAGAGACTGTATCTTTTATTGAGCCTTGGCTTGTACTAAAGAATAATGATACTTAAAACAATATGGTGTCATAAGAATAAACTAGATGCCAAGTGGAATAGAATAAAATAACAGAAATTGACCTAAATATATATAAGAATTTAATAAGTGATAGAGGTGGTGTCATACATACACATAAATTAGTATCAGATCATATAGGTACAAAGTGAGATTCCCCTTAGTAAACCTTAGTGGTAGAAAGGTCAGCACAGTGCATGGGAATGCCATTTTTCTGTCATCCTATGGAGGGATCTGTTAGGTTTAGCTTTGCTTTACAAAACCTGGGACATGCCTCAGGAGAAGGATACTGCTCTTATATCATTTACAGGGAAGTTGGGAGGAGGGCAGAGACCATCTAGTCAACTATGTACTAAGTGGATCTTTGCTGGTCAGAGAAATGACTTGGCTAGGAGAATTCTCTTATTAGTAACACTTTTATCAACAAAACAGACCTAGTGTTCTTCAGATGGAGCTAACTCAGTCTTACTGAGACAGCTTGTTGCTAAGCTATGAGAATGGGGAAGGGAGAAAGTCACTAGGGCCCTGGAAGGTGACATCTCTCATCAGTGGGGAGCTCTGTTAATGTGATTGTTACTTTACTTGTCTGTCTTCCCAACCAGATTGTGGTCTCTCTAAGGGTACAGGTATGGTTTTTATCTTTCCTTATCTTCCATAGTAGAAAGTCAATGGATAATGCTTAAAACTAAAAAATACCCACAATAGCCAAAAGGTAGAAGCAACTCAAGTATCTCTTGACAGAGGAATGGGTAAACAAAATATGGTATATACACACCCTGGAATATTACTCAGCCTTAAAAAGGAGGAAAATTTTGACAGAAATTCAAATGCTACAAAGTGGATGAACTTTGGAGACATTATGCTAAGTGAAGTAAGTCAGACATAAAAGCATAAATATTGTATGATTCTACATACATGAGGTTCCTGGAATATTCAAATTCATAGAGACAGAAAGTAGGATGGTGATTTTCTGGGGTCTGCTGGGGCGGGGATGGTGGCTTAGTGTTTGATGGGTACAGAATTTCAGTTGGGGAAGATGAAAAAGTTCTGAAGATGGGTGGTAGTGGTTGTTGTAGAACAATTTGAATGTACTTAATGCCACAGAAGAGTACACTTAAAAATGTTGAAAATGGTACATTTTATGTTATGTGTATTTTACCACAATTAAAAAAACCAACAACCCCAAACAGTATCACACATAAGCATTTTCTATAAAGAAGTAAACATCAAAAGAGTGATTGCCTCTGGGGAGCAGGATTTGGGGAGAAAAGAAGAGAGTGGGAAACTGAACTATTGTTTCTCACGATAAACCCTTTAGAACTATTTGTGTATGACTTAACTATACTTAGATTTGAATGTGTAATTTTGGTAAAATACATTGAACAAAAAAAGAAAAGAAGTGTAAGTGATTATATTTGGAATATACATATAGCTAGCAAACAAACTGGATATGATGTAGGAAAAATTCCAACCCTCAGGGTACAAAGGAAGAGTTCCCCATATTTAAGGGACAAATTTACACTTATCTAGGGCATTATTGATTTTCTTTTCTGCTCTATGTGCTGTAATTGAGGAGTCTCTGGTCCTTAGATTCATTGCTGTAGCAAGATAAGATTAGAATTATGTGTTAGATGTAAATTAAATTAAGGCCCAGTCAATTTTCTAGAGTATCGTGTGCCTTATTGAAGAAGAGAACAGATAAGTTTGATACAATGGGCAACAAAATAAATGTAATTTTTTGTAATATAAAAATCTTGAGGGTAAAGATAAAGGTTGAAAATTTGTGATAATCAGAATGATCTCTTTCTCTGGCTTTGAAATCTTAAGACAAATATATACCCATGTTCAGAAGAGGATATATGTTCTTCAACACCCTCTTTTGGTTGTAAAATAAATGTCACACTGCCCTACCCTTACCACCACTGCAGGCCTACACATTCATTTCATACTTGGGCACATGTTCTAGTGAATGAGTGAGTGGTTCTTGTGCTGATGGAGGAAAGGGGGGATTAGAACAGTGAAGGGAAATAGTGCTGACAATAGTTTAAGAATCTCATGGGAGAGAGCCAGAGAGGCCTCATTATTATTTCATTGGGAAACTTAACTTACTCTTAGATTTAAAATAAAGGAACATGACGCACACTATGAAGTTTTTCTTGGGTGGTTTGTACAATAACAATTTCATTCCACTACACTATTCCTGTGATTTACTGCTGCCTCACATATCATGAATAAATGCACCACACCAATGTGGAAATGAGGTTCAGTTCACTGAATTCACATTTTACTTAGACCTTGAGACCAGTACTTTAGATCTAAGTTATGAGGTTGAAATGAATTAATCTTAACATAAATAAGATGCTGTCTAGTTGTGTTTTTATTATATAGTTTAGCCTCTGAAATATGCAAGAATATGAAAAAGATTATTCAAAATGATGCCTTAAACATAATATGTAAATATACAGCGTAAGTGCTGTTAAACAGTACTACATGGGGGACCAAGAACAAGCTTAAGTCATCAGATAAAGTTTAGATCTGTTCAGGCACAGCTAGTCTGCCTTTCTAAAAGATGGAAGCAAGATGTATTTTTCATATTACCACTGGAATTAGCTATCAGAACTTACGTTTACTAGGTAGTGATCTCTCTTTACAAGTTTGGGGGTGTTAGCATTCTTATGTTACGTGTATTTGTAAAGTTACTACCTTACTTTGCTTGGATATAGATGGCGTTTTCTCAAGTCAGATGTAACAACTGTGTGATTGAAATATAGGACAAATATTTTAAAACAAAGATTTGCTTCCTTTTTACTTTCTACCTCTTTACATGGTTAGTTTTTCTGTTTCTGTTTTTCCTTTCTTTTGCTTCTCTTCTTTTCCCCCTCTTTACTTCTCTTTTCTTCTGCTCTCTCTTTTCCTCCCTCTCCCTCTCTCTTAGTTCTAGAAATCCTACTTACAAGATGTGAGAAGTCAGCTTCTTTCATGAGCAGGCTTACATGTTGGCCACCTCAACTGGGAATCTTTATTTTTAAAAATCAACCATGATATAAGATCTAAAATCATAATAAAGTTTAAATCAAGTTTGAAAGCCATAGAATTTGTCTTCTACTATATATACATGTTTAGCTGTCTGGATAATGGTTCTTTGGTCTAAAGAATAATTCCAAGTATGACATTTACAGGGTTTAAATTCAAGGATATGGAGTAATCAGGTCTGTTTCTTCCCAGATCCCAGGTTTTTTTTTTTGATATCCTGATTTATCTTCACTATTAATTCTAATCCTTATAGTAATATATTGTAAAGTGTACCAAGCAAACATGGATACCAAGGGCATGTTTTAAAATGGTTGTAAATCTTGTCCATTTTTTACCTAAATGTGATTAATCCTTGGACCCTTCTTATAGATAGTAATTCCTTCTACTATTTGTATTCCATCTTAAATTGGTGAGTGCTTTCTCACATTCAGTTCTTCTCCACCCTAAGCTATTTAATATAATTCTATAAAGTAGATCTCATGGGGCATGATTGATAGTTTGGTCATTTTAATTATTTTATTTTTTAATGCTTCCTTTGGGCCAGCAAGTATCATTAATACCCAAGGAAATAGATGTCTTATGTAATTAACTATAAAAGTTATAACATTTTATAAATGAAAGAATTCTGAGCTGTCAAACACTATAGTCAAAGAAGAATTAACATCAATCAAAGTTACTTTTACTTTAAAAAAATTGAGTCTGATTATACTGGTTATAAGAACATTTTGAGGTAGTGGCCTAAGAATGTAGACCCTTTAATAGACCTCGGATTAGGAGAAAGGAGACTGGTTCCATTGCTGAAACCCTTAAGGACCATCAAGGCATTTACTTAATCTGTGCTTGACTTGCAAATTGGGAGAAGTGATGCCGTATCGTATTATTGTCATACACTTACAGTGATAATACAGAATACAGAGCAGCAATCTACCCTCTAATAATTTTTAGAGAGGGTAAGCTTATATATCCATTCTTAGTCAAGTCTTTGTTGTAGAAAAACTTTTATAGTATCCTCAGTAGTAAAGAGTATAGGTTTTACATTATCCAAATGAAAATCTAAAAGCAAGAAGCAGCAACTGATCCAGATGGGAAGAAATCAGCGAAAGAACTCTGGAAGTACAAAGAATCAAACGGAAAGTGCATCCCCAAAGAGGAACACTAGCTCTCCAGAAATGGATGTCA
>CAUYRT010056985.1:0-36765 GCA_963574885.1 Lepilemur ruficaudatus | reverse complement strand
CAAAGACCATCTCTTGCCTACTCACAGTTTGCAATGTATGACCGAGGGCATCACTGTTGGATGTGGAGGTCTGCCTAGGATACTAGTGTTGTCATTAATTAACAGTTGAATCAGAACAGTCAGCAGAACATGTCAACAGCTTTATGTTAACAGCCTCTAGAAGAAGCTGTATCTGTCTTTGGTAGCAATTGTCACAGTTAAAATTTTACATTTTATCATACGCTTGATTCATGCCTGCGCCCTCTATGGGATAAGCTCCAGGGAGCATGTTGTGTTGCTGGCCATTGCATTCCTAGCATCTAGCGTGCTGCCTGGCACCTATAGCGAGACGAAGGAATGGCAGCAGACTGAAAAGGAAGATCAAATAGAGAAAACAACTCTGATGAAGGGAAAGAATTCAAATTTAAGGGGGTAAAAATTTATAGATGTTAACATTGGAAGTTTGTGACAGCAAAATAAATTCTCATTTATATGAGTGTTATGAGACCCTCACTAAAGATGTTAAAATTTAAGAATAAATTTAATGCCTTCCATTAGTTACTTCTCTAGTAGAGTTTTAAATAAATTCAAATTTTATAATTTCATAAAAATTTTTTCGGGAAAACTTTTAAGCACAGTAAATATGTTTTTTATGAAATACCCTGTGTGCAAGGTAACAGAACTTTCTCTCGATTAATCATTTAAAATTACTGTCAAAATGTTCTATTCAGTAATCTTTTGAAGTTGAACAGAGAAGCTTTTATGGTCCACCTTTCTGATTCCAAACTCAAAATGTTTCTCTCTAGTTCCATCCTGAATAAACTCAATTTTGTTTAATTCAAAGAGGCAGGAAAAAGAAACTTCTAACAAGAACTGGGAGGTGATTAACTGTAGTGGTAGCAGCCTAGCGTGGCCTGGGATACACCTCTCCTCTGCCTCCTGTGGCTTTTCATTAATGTTGTACTGGGTTCAACAGGAATCAGACTTGCTGGTAACAGGTTAACAGGCTCCCACAGAGAAAAAGCATCTATTCAGCTGTCAGGTGCATAACAGCAGGTTGCAAGTTAAGTTATTGCAATCTTTCCTAACACCCTCTTTCTTCCCACCAAGCCACACACAGGCAACTGATACTGAAAGAGAATGTTTTCTCTATAGTGAGAAACCATCAGCTGAGTTCTTTCAGAAAGAGTCCAATTACCCTATCAACAGCTAAAACATTCTGCTCAGGCACTGTTCTGCAAGGAAGAGACATTCTCAACTGAGATTCATATGGCAATATATATATAAAATATAAAGACATATGAAGACACGTATTTTTATACCCTAAATTTTTATTATAATCGGAATTTTCTATATAAATTGCCACATGTAATCACACCAGAGGGTTAAGAGGCATAGAAAAGCAAAATCAAAAACATCTGTTAGACACTTCCTTGAGAAAACATTACTTGGGAAGTCCTGAGAACATCTCCTTTATAACATTTATGAAGGCATCAAATAGTTCAACTTTCTCATATACCTTCCATCTCATTTACATAATAGCCATTTTATTGTTGTTTTCCAATTTTGAGAGTTGAGACCTCTAATTCTTACCCCCGCAAAAAAAACCCTCCCACTAATCATGATTCCAAAGCTAATTATAGAAAAGCGGGGAGACATATTCTACTCTTTTGAGTCAAATCCAGTGTATTTTTCATATGACCTTCTCTATTCCACAACCTCTCGCCCTTTTCTTTTTTAGCATAAGATAGTCATGAATTTTGAGGGTATCTTGGGCTGATTTATGTCTCTCATTTTCACTCTTGAGACGAAACGATATATACTGGAAAGCAAAAACCTATGAGAAATTTAGGCATTGTGGCTAGTCAAATTAAATTGCAGTTCCTATATTACATCCAGGCTATTAAGGTCCTTTCTGAGTTCTCTTTTCTTCTGTTATTTTTTTTTTTTTACTATATCTGGAACTGTTGTCCTTAATTGTAAGTAAATTCTTTGTATCTGAAACAAGAAACAACTTTAGCACTGTGCTGAGCAAACAATCTGTTTGATATAATATCATCATAAATACATTTAAATTAAATTACCTAAACTGCCTTAATCTTTTCATTTTAAGTCCCCAGACTATCTTCACAAAAAACACTTCAAGTGCAACAATGCTCATAATATGCTGGTTATTACCAATGTTAAAAATCCTTACTCCGTAATAAAAGTTTATATTGCTTCTGTTGGCTAAAAAAATGATAACACAAATTGAGTATTTTCTGCTTGTGTAAATGTAAACTGTCCATTGTTATCATTGAAGAAGAGAATTACAATAACTTTTTATTTAAGGAATGATCCCTTACAATGTCTATAAATGGAATTAATTTTGTGTTTCTTACTGTCTTTTTTTTTACTTTCCATTAAAAGAAAGTTACATTAGAAATGTTGTTTTATATAACTTTTCAACAAATAGAACTACATTATCCAGCATTTTAAAATTTAAATAGAAACGGAGAGTTGATCTTGTTAAGGATGATTCTAACATATCGCAAGATTTGTGCACCAACTAAATCATTTTCTCAAATATATATATATATACACATATACATATATAATTGATTAGTGCAGTGAAATTAGCAGCAATGACAAAGTAAGGATTTCCAAAAATCTACTTCTCCATAAAAGCAATGAGAACACTGCAAAAATTGTCAAAATTAATTTTATCATGACTCTGAAAATTAACCAAGACTTTCAATAATCTGAGGAGTGTTTACCCAAGAAAAATGGCTAAACAATGAACACTGTGGTGTTTTAACATACTTATTATCACCTTTCTATTCCCAACTTCATTTTAACCTTGAAAATCCATAGCCCTGCAATTACTGGTGTCATGAACACCAGCATCCTAGGAGACACTAGAGGAGGAACACGCACTGGTGTCTACCCAAATGCCCCATACCCAGAGGATTATGATCATTGAACTGACAGTTCCCAGAAACATCCACAAACGGGGGTTATAGTTATTTGACCTGACTCAAAATTGTTCACTCCAGATGGCCTTTTTCCGGAGGCATTTGCTGAAAAGAATCAGCAGCAAATGTCTGAGAAACGGAAAAACAACAATAAGAACAACAACAACAGCAAAGAATAATGGACAGAGCTTCAGAGACCTGTGGGAAACCATCAAGTATACCAACATACACTCAGAGTCCCAGAAGTAGAGGAGACAGAAAAGGAATCACAATGAATTTTTGAATAAATGATGTTCAAAAACTGTCCCAATTTGAAGAAAACCATTATTTAACACACTCAAAAAACTTAACTCCAAATAGGATAAACTCAAATGTATATATATTTTATAATTATTTTATAATACTTCTATGTAATTTAAGAAATAGTTATGAAGAGATCAACAAAATTGAGAAATCTTTAGATGATTATGAAAAAAAAGAAGAGATAACAAGTTACTAAAATCAGAAATCAAAAAGAAAAAGGATTATCAGGGAATACTATAAACAACTGTGTGCCAACAAATCAGATTACTGAGATGAAATAGACAAATTACTAGAAAAATAAAAACTATTGGAACTGACTCAAGAAGAAATGGTAAGTCTGATTAGACTTATATCAGGAAATTGATTACACTAGGAATCAAATCTGCCCACAAAGAAAGGTCTAGGATTAGACGACCTCACTAGTGAATTCTAGTAAACATTTAAAGAAAACTTGATAACCAATCCTTCAAAAAGTATTCCAGAAATATTAATAGGATAGGAGAAAACATTTTCCCAATTCCTTCTAAGAAGTCAGTATTATCCTTAGAACAAAACCAATAAAAGACATAATAAGAAAAAAAAAACCAGACTAATATTTCTCATTAATATAGACTCAAAAACTTTTTATCAAAATACTGGCAAACCAAATCTAGCAGCATTTAGGAGGACTGCACACCTTGACCAATTGGGATTTATTCCAGGACTTCAAGGTTCATTCACCCTATGAAATCATTCAATATAATATTTAATATCATAGAATAAAGACAAAAATCTCATGATGACCTCAAAAGATGCAGCAAAAGAATTTAACAAAATCCAATACCTTTCATGATAAAAATCACTTAAGGTAGTAAGAGAAGAGCACTTAACCTGATAAAGGGAATCTGTTGGGGAAAAAAAGGCACAGAAGTGACATCACAAATAATGCAAAAAATGGTAAAATACTGAAAATTTCCCTCTAAGAATGCAAACAAGATGAGCATGTCTATCCTTGTCACTTCTATCCAACATTATACTGGAGGTTTTAGCCAGAACATTTGGCCAAAAAAAAGAGAAAAAAGAGCATTAATATTGGAAAATAAATGTAAAACTATCACTTTTAATAGATGATAAAATCTTACAAATATAAAATCCAAAGGAAGTTGCCAAAAAAAGCAATAGAAAACAATTAGAACTGATAGATATATCAATTTATCAAGGCTGCAGAATACAAAATCAATAAACAAAAATTCATTGTGTTTTTATACACCAGCAATGGGCAATCAAAAAACTATTTGAGAAAACAAATTTATTCACGATGTCAAAAAGAATAAAATACTTAGAAATAAATTATCAAAATAAATACAAGTCTTATATATTGAAATTATAAAACAACTTTGAAAAAAATTAAAGAAGACCCTAATAAATGGAGAAACATCCTATGTTAATGAATTGTAAGACTTAATTGCAATACAAGCCAAATCAACAGATTCAATACAATCTTTAACAAAATCTCAGGTGGCTATTTCCTTTCCTGTAGAAATCAATAAGCAGATCCTAAAATTTATATGGAAATGGGACCCAGAATAGCTAGAAACATCCTGAGAAAGAAGAAAATTGCAGGGCTCACACTTCCCAATTCAAACGTTAGTACACAGCTGGAGTAATCAAGATAGTGTGGTACTGGCACAAGGATAGACGAATATATTAACAGAATAAAGAGTCCAGATATAAATCTTTACATTATAATCAACTAAATTTTGACCAGGATGCCATGATAACTCAGAGGAGAAAGAATAGTCTTTTTAACATACGATGCTGTAACAACAGATTGCCACATGCAAAAGAGGAAAACTGGAATCCTACGTCATATAACTAACTCAAAATGGATCAAAACCTAAATATCTGAGCTAACACTGTAATACTTTTAGAAAACATCTGCATAAATCTTTCTGGACCTTAGATTAGGCAATTATTTCTTAGCTATGACATCAAAACCACAATTAAAAAAAAGAAAAAATAGATAAATTGGACTTTATCAAAATCAAATATTAAAATTTCTCAAAAGGCCTCATCAAGAAGGTGAAATAATAACCCACAGAATGGGAACCCAATGAAAAACCAATTTACAGAACCCAATACAAAAAATTGGCAAAAAAAATGTGAATAGACCTTTCTCCAAAAAGATACTCAAATGACCAAAACGCAGTGAAAAGGTATTCAACATCATTAATGATTAGAGAAATTCAAATTAAAACCATAACTATTTTTACCAACCAGGATGGCTATAAACAAAAGGAGTGACAATAACAAGTTTTAGTAAGTATGTGGAGAAATTGGAACCCCATACAATGCTGATGGGAATGCAAAATGTTGCAGCCATTTTGATAAAAAATTTGGCCTTCCCTCAAAATGTTAAACATAGTTACAGAACCAAGCAATTCCACTCCTAGTGGTATTCAAAGAATTAAAAACATGTCAACACAAAATTATACACAATTGTTTATACCAACAATATTTATAATAGCCAAAAAAAGATGGGAAAAAAAACAAATATTCAACAGTTGAATGGAAAAACAAAACGTGGTTTATCTATGCAATGGGAAAACGTTCAGCTATAACAATTAATGAAGTACTGATACGTGCTACAACATGAGTGCACCTTGAAAACATTCTGTTAAGTGAATGAAGCCAGATGCAGAGGCCACATACTGTGGGATTTTATTTAAAAGTCACAAATAAGCAAATCTATAAAAACAGAAAGTGGATTAGTGTTTTCCAGGGACTGGAGGGAAAGTGAAATGAGTAGTGAATACTAATGACTGTGAGGTTACTTTTAGGGGTGATAAAAATTTTCTGGAATTAGATAGTGATAATGTTTGTACAAGTTTGTAAATATATTAAAAACCTCTGAATTACATATTTTAAGTGGTTTATGGTGAATTATATCTCAATTTAAAAATTTGATCAGTCTAGCTTTAGTGTGAAGCTTATCTTACTTTATCACCTTTTCTTGGAATTGTTACTCCATAATTGAGCATGTAGTAAGTTTCTATCAATCAAACGTATGTAAGGAGTTGTGCCATACTTTTAGACATAGAGCAGTAAGTGCTTACCAAAGCTTATTAAAATATATTGTTATCAGCCAAGGTGACAGCACTCCTAGAAACAAGTCATCTATTCTGTGCCCTATTTAAATTTCAAACCTACACAATCTGTGAGCTTAATATAATGGTTATTTTACCGCCACATTTTGGGGAGGCTTGTTAATGAGCAGTAGCAACCAGGACACCAGTTACCTAACCTGCATTCCTGTTTGTTGACCCTGGGTTTGTTGACCCTGGGTTTGTTTCCGTAGACGTAGTGCTTCCCCTGCCCTGGTAGCATGACCTGGGTCCATCTTGGTTTACAGCTTTAATTCTAGCTCTTTCCCTACCTGATTATTGGTCTTCTTTCTCTCCACTGTCCCATTGAAATACATCTATGGCCTGCAGGAGCACTGAATTAATTTAATGTTTCTCATTTCATATATTTATCAAATTCAGTCAGATTTGTGCTGACCTTTTGCAGCTAATGTAAAATAAAAGTCAAATAACTTTTCAAATTATGTAGAGGTAGTGGTTAAACTCTAAACCTGTAATACTGAAGGAAAAATATGCATGAGCTACTCAATTCTAAATCTTTTAAAGTAGCAATTTTTTTAATGTTTGTGTTTCTGAGGACTCACTACTAATATACTGACATCAAAAACAAATTCTTTGTCCTCAGTTCTTCATAATTTAAAAAGTATCATTAGTCTTGGGGTAGTTCATCTGTCTTTACCAAAAAGAAATGGTTTACATTTATACCTAAATTGGATTTCATTTTAAATAAAAAATGAATATGGTTTATTGCATATTTTATGATTATTGTAATCTATGATACTAGTTATTTTTATACGTGTTTGTGGTATAATGCATTTATGCTCTACTTTTAAGAAAATTATCAAAAATTCTATGTAAACATTTATATTTGTAAAGGCTTATTCTGTCTCTTAGAGCATGATTCTCATCATGAAACCCAGGCAGAAAAATCAAAAATATTATAAGGTATTTATTTCTTAAAAATTTCAGGGGGCTTTTCTTTTCCCAATCTGACACTCCCTGGGAAATATTTTCTATCAGTGTCATAAACACTTTTTTTGTTCCAACCACTTCTTAATAGGTTCTTTGAACTTTGCACACTGCAGGTATGTTACAGGGACTTGTACTTCAATATCTGTTCCATCCTTATAGCAATCCTGCAATGCCCGACACTTTTATAGTGACTTCTGCCAAAATGCTGGAGACACGAGAGAGAGGGAAAAAAACAAAAAACTCTCAGGCATCTTTAGAATTATGGCAAAATGAAATTAAAAAAAGAAAAAAGAAAAAAATGTATGAGCAAAGTATACACTTAAAATTCCCGGCCAGATGTGATGGCTCACGCCTGTAATCTTAACACTCGGGGAGGCTGAAGGAGAAGGATTGCTTGAGCACAGGAGTCTGAGATTGCTGTGAGCTAGGCTGAGGCCACGTACTCTAGCCCAAGCAAAAGAGCAAGACTCTGTCTCAAAAAAATAAAAAAAAAAGAGAAGAAAATTCCCCTACTGATAATGAAGGGCTGGAAAATGCTTGCTGATTTTTTCATAAATAGCTATTTTTAAACAGATGCAATACAGACCTTTTGCTTTTTTATAGCTCCATTATTGTTTGTATAGTTAAATAAACTACTTTTATCATAAACACAAAACAAAAATAAATGTATCTTAACCTTCTGTGAAGATTTTCCAACAATTATATCTAAGTAAATATATGATGATCTTCCTAGCGACCTGAGTCCTGTCATTCCTATTTATCAACTTTTTTGTGTAGGGCAGGTTAATTATTCTCATGAGTAAAGTAGGAATAAAGTTAGCATTTACTAAATAGTGTCCATTGCTTAAAATAGAATAAATTTTCAATCCATGTTTATTAATTTATAATTGCTATTATTGAATCAATGATGGTGACATTACTAGTTACTAGAAAATTTGTGAAAAAAAGATACATGATCTCCAACAGTGATTAAAGTTTGTAATATATTATTCTCCTTTAAAGTAATCCTATACCTGTAAAACTCAGTTTGTCTATAAATATAATTTGAAACAGTTGCCTGATAAAATCAATGTAGATATTCCATTATTTCTAACACTTTGCTACTAAAAAATTCTTTGTCCTTGATTTCAAACCACAGCCAATTCTTATTATCTTTATTACTTGCATTCTACTTCTACTTACACTTGGACAATTTTTCTTACTTTCAAGTTAATCTGTCTGAACAATATTTATTTTCTGTTCCCCAAATCAATATCACCTCCACACTATCCTTTTCTCTCTCCCATCTCACCATTTCTCTCTCCCTCTCTGCCACACAAAAATCAATTTACGACAAAGATATACCTATTACTCTTTTAGAGGAGAACTCTTTCTGGGTGCCATATATAGCTAGAGACATATCTTATTTGATCCATGTAGTATTTTTAATTAGTCTATTCCTTTTTAGAGGTTCATCAACATTATATTCTCTCCTCTGCTGAATAGTTTTAATTTCCCAAAGGAAGATATTTGCCATGACAGAAATTGGTAGCATCATTTCAATGGCTATAGCAGTTTTGTCCCAATCAGTAAGAGCTCTTCCAAGAATAATTTCTGGTAGGTCTTTTTTAGAAAAAAAAAAAAATACTGTTTATATTATGAACAAATTTGCCATTTCAAAAATGGAGGAATTTCTTCACTGTTTTCCTGTGGAAGCATCTAACCTAGAGCTTGTTTTTCAGGTACAAACAAATGTGTTCTGTCAGACTCTGCTGGTTCCATATCCCATGTTTTACCATCTTTTAAATTTTCAGGTAACTTGACAAGTTTCCTGTTAAAGTTTAGTTGAGTTGTTATTTATAAAGCATCATGATTTAGCGTTTTATAGCTTGGTCAAGCTCTTTCAAACTCCAACTACTTTCAAAATTTAACCAGTTTATATAGGCACATAAAGGTTTTAGCAGAGAACCCAATTTAAAGTCATATATAGTATACTGATCTATATGTCACTTCTGGTTCCTTCAAACTCACACAGACAGTCACGGTAAATCCATTGTAAGCATCATAATCTGAAAAAGCACAGTCCAGCCACATGATCTTAACACGAAATCTATGTATAAAACCATCTGAAAAGGTCATATCTTTACGATCAAAGTAAGGAGAAAACTTTGATGAAAATAATGTTAAAATCCAACTAAAACCTGTACCTGAGTTAATAGTGTTATATCAATGTGAGTTTCCAGGTTTTAACAATGTGCTATTGTTATGAAAGGTGTTATCATAGGAGAAAGTTGGGTAAAATGTACATGAAAATCCTCTGTACTATTTATGCAACTTCTTTTAAGTAGTAAACCATTCAAAAATAATAGCTTATAAAAATTGTAAAATTTAGAAGATACTGTAATACACAACTTACTTCATAAGTATTTACTTGAGATTTGGCCTCATCGTAAAGAACCAAAATTGAAACTATAGATAAGCATATTATTTATAAAATAAAAAATTGTCTCTATACAGAGCAACCATTGTGAATAAAAAGATCTTGGGCCTTCATAAAAAAACGGTGAATAAACAAAACTTTTATTTTTTTCCTTTTTATTGTATGTATTTAAGGTATATACCATGATGTTTTTTATGAATAGATACGTAGTGAAATGATCACTACAGTCAAGCCAATTACTATATCTGTCATCTCACACAGTTACTTTTGTTGTGGTAAGAACACCTAAAATCTACTCTCTTGGAAAATTTCTTATACAGTATAACGTTATTAACTATAGTTCTCATGTTGTACTTTAGATCTCTAGAGTTATTCCTCCTACATAACTGAAACTTTATACCCTTTGACTTACACTCCCGATTTCCCTCGCATTTTTTAACTTTTTAAGTAAAAATAAAATACCTAAGTTAAGTAGAAATCATGTCCTGAGTTATGCAATTAAGTAAACTGTTTTCTGAATTGGAAGGATTCCACTGAATCAACTCAAAATAGGAAAATAGGATTGCAATAACATAGTCTTCTGAGTTTCATTGCCTCTTGTTTCTTTAATTTCTAACTAATCAAAAAGCACTTCCACATTAATCTTCTAAAAGCACCATTTCCATTTTAATTAATGCTGATTTTTAGTGTAAAAATTTATACAAATTCTTAACACTTAACATATTAGAATTCTAAATTTGACATTCCAGAGTCTGCAAATTTTGAATGCCCAGCTTTTCTAGCTCCAGTAACAGCAAAAGAAATGACTATTGAAAAATTCATTATACACTGGAGTTACCAGAAATTATAAATTTTGATTATTAAAATTTGAGACTATATCTTCATATAATCAAAGAACTATTAACTTAAAATATTTACTATTAAAATAAATTTAAATAGGAACACAAATTAACATTTACCTCTTTTCATGTAATGAAAAAAATATTATCACAGTAACTTAAAGCTCCTGAAGTTTGGATTGGTTTGAAAATATCTTGTAGTAGGAAGAGATTTGAATCACATATTACAGGAAGTTCAGAACTTGGATGTGTGAATGGGAAGAGCATTCAAGCTGCAAAACCCAGAACTGACAAAGATTGAAAAGTCTTCAGTATATCTGAGAAAATCTGGAAAAATCATGAAGTTTTTCCTGAAGAAAAATCAAAAAAATCAGAAATATTGTGTTTGTGTTTTAAGTATCATTTGTTCGTTCCTCCTTTCAAAAATATTTCCCTTCCCCCTTTCTTGTAAGAAGTGTTCCCCTGTTTCTGTTTTGAATATGAAGTTCCAGCAAGAGCTGGATCTTTTATGACACAGCCTTTGATACATGACCATAGACAATACGAGTGAGAGGGCATTCCAAGATTTTATGAGCTGAAAAAGAGAGTCTTTCCTTGCCCAGTGACAGAAACTATGAGGTGTGAGACTCTGGAGTGGTTGGCAATGCTTAAGACATGATAAGGAGAGACTGAAGAAAAATATATCAGCAGGGACTACTGTAATGAATTATTCTTTCTGCAATAAGGATTTAGATTAGGGTACTGATAGTAGGACTGCAAAGTAATGGTCTTATTTAGATTAGAATGTTGGCACTGTGGATCATGCCTTTGACTATTCTCTATTCTTGGAACTCTCAAATCAATAAGCTGTCAAGTGTGGTAGGTGACACTCCTATAGCATGGATTCACAGGTTCAGGAATTAGGGGGTCCAAATGGCAGTGGCATCACTCACTCTTACCCCTAGTGATCCACTAGGAAAATTTTGCTTCCAGTCCCCATAACTCTGTGCTCTGCTGGCCTAGAGGTCTTAGCTCCAAAGGAAGTAATGCTTCCACCAGGAGACACAATAGTGATTCCATTGAACTGGAAGTTAAGACTGCAACTTGCCCACTTTGGGCTCTTCATGTCTCTGTATCAGTAGGCTAGGAAGGGAGTCACAATGTTGGTTGAAGAGATTGATCCTGATTGCCAAGGCGAAACTGGACTACTACTCCACAATGGAGAGATAAGGAAGAATATGTTTGAAATACAAGAGGTCCCCTGGAGGTGTTTCTTTTCTTTTCTTTTTTTTTCCAGATTAGAGTATGGACTCTTAGAGAGGTGTTTCTTAATAGTACCATGCCCTGGGATTAAAGTCAAGGGCAAACTACAACAGCCCAATTAAGACAGGACTGCTAATGACTTGGAACCTGTAGGAATAACTTCACACCATTACATAATGAACCATGGTCAGGTGAGACACTTGCTGAGGACAGAGGGAATATGGGATGGGCAATGGAAGAAATAGCTGGTTTTAAATACCAGCTACAACCAAGTGACCAGTTACAAAAACAAGGACTATAATTGTCATGAGCATTTCTTTCGTATTTTGTTAGAAACATAATTTTTGTGTGTATGGATAGCAAATATATTCTTCTTCCTCTTGTACTCCCTTGTCATATAAGAAGTATTGACCATACCACAGCATTTAAGTATTCTTAACTTTACATCATGGTATTTAAGGTACAGGATAACAAGGAAAAGAGTGAACACCGCCAAATGATTTTGCATTCTCTTTTGGGGAAAGGTTTAGTGCATTGGGGGTGTACACAGGATAGTTGCATGAAGTTAAATGTAAATATGATCTGGCTATTATCTTTATTTGGAGAATAATTATGGTTTAAGGAAAAGCAACGGGATTCAAGCCAACAAGGGATGTACTTGCAATGGTTAATTTTCTGTGTCCACTTGACCATGGTCCCTAGATATTTGCTCAAACACTTTTCTGGATATTGCTGCTATAGACAGGATTAATATTCAAATCCTTAGACTTTGAGTAAAGCATTCTGACCTCCCCTGAAGAAAAGGGAAGTCCATCAGAAGACAACCTTCAGACTTAAGCTATAATATCAACTCTTTCCTCAATCGTCAGCCTATGTGGCCCCTATAGCCACATTTCTCATTTTTTTCCTTAGATCACTGAAGGAAAAAAAAAAAAAACCTTAAATAAGTAATTTTTGAGGAATTCCTTTCCCCTATTGAGACCCCTAATTCTGCTCCCCAACTACTTTTCAAGCATATCCCACCCCTTCACAGTGACCCCCCCATGACAGAGTAGATTTTTAAATGTAACAAGATAAGTAAACTTGAGTGGTAATATATTTTGGGAAATCAGCTCACTATAAATTGTGACTGTAAACATTGTACTGTAAATGCTTTGTAGTTTTCCCCCAATAAAAAAATAAAATAAAATAAATAAAAAACCTTAAATAAGTAAAATTATAAATGAAAGAGGAGACATTCCCATAGAAACACAAAGGTTATTAAGAGAGTGTTATGAACAATTATATGTCAAGAAACTGAGCAACCTAGAAAAAATGGGAATTGCTAGAAACTACTATCAAGACTGACTCATGAAAAAATTGAAAATGTGAACCAACCAATAACAATAGGAAGATTGAGTCAGTAATCAAAAATCTCCCAACAAAGAAAAGCTCAGTGCCAGATGGCTTCACTGGTGAATTACAAAACATTGAAAGAAGAGTTAATATCAATCCTTCTCAAACTCCTTCAAAATGTTGATGTGAAGAAAACACTTCCAAACTCAAGACAAGACCATGATCACCCTGATACCAAAGCCAGGCAAGGACATTGCAAGCAAAGAAAATTACCAGGCCTATATCACTGATGAACATAGATGCAAAAATCCTCAACAAAATACTAGCAAACAGAATTCAATAGCACATTAAAGAGATCATTCACAGTGATCAAGTGGGATTTATCCCTAGGCTGCAAGAATGGTTTAACATAAAAAATCAATAAATGTGACACACCACATTAACAAAAAGAAGGATAAAAAATATGATAATCTCAATAGATGCAGAAAAAGATTTTGACAAAATTTAATACCCTTTCATGGTAAAAAAAATTCTCAATTAGGTATAGAAGGAATGTACCTCAACACAACAAAGGCCATTTATGGCAAGCTCACATCCATCACCATATTCAATGATGAAAAGCTGAAAGCTTTTCCTCTAAGATCAGAAACAAGACAAGGGTGCCCACTCTCACCACTTCTATCTAATGTAGTACTGGAAGTCCTAGCTAGAGCAATTAGGCAAGGAAAAGAAACAACAGGCATACAAATCAAAAAGGAAGAAGTAAAACTGTCTCTGTTTAGAGATGACATAATCTTATAGACAGAACACCATAAGGACTTGACCAAAAAACTATTATAACTAATATACAAATTCAATAAAGTTGCATGATATCAACAAATAAAGCTTAGTTGCATTTTCATACACTAACAATTCCATTTACAATAGCATTGAAAAGACTAAAATGAAAGGAATAAATTTCACCAAGGAGGTGAAAACTCTGTATACCGAAAACTATAAGCCACTGATGAAAGAAATTGAAGAAGATATAAATAAATGGAAAAATACTCCATGTTCATGGATTAGAAAAATTAATATTATTTATGTGCCCATACAATGCAAAGCAATCTATGGTTTCAATGCAATTTCTATCAATATTACAATGGCACTTATCACAGAAATAGGAAAAAAAATTTTAAAGTATGCACAGAGCCACAAAAGGTTCCAAATAGCTAAAACAATCTCAATCACAAAGAACAAAGCTGGAGGCATCACACTTCCTGATTTCAAATTACATTTCAAAGCTATAGTAATTAAAACAGTATGATACTAACATAAAAACAGAGAAACCAAGGGAACAAAATAGAGAGTTTAGAAATAAACTCACACTTACAAGATTAATTTTTGACAAAAGCACCAAAAGTACACAATGGGGAAAGGATAATCTCTCAATAAATGGTGTTGAGAAAACTGGATACGCACATTCAAAAGAAACAAATCAACCCCTATCATACATCATATACCAAAATCTCTCAAAATGGATTAAAGACTTAAATATAAGGCCTGAGATTATAAAACTGCTGGAAGAAAACATAGAGGAAAAGCTCCTGGACATTGGTCCTGGTAATGATTCTTCAGATTTGACACCCAAAGTACAGCAAACAAAAGCAAAACCAACAAGTAGGACTACATCAAACTAAAAAGTTTCTGCAGAATGAAGTGAACAATCCATAAAATGAAAGTATAAATCACAGAATGGAAGAAAATATTTGCAAACCATATACCTGATAGGAGTTTATCTCCAAAATAGACAAGGAACATATGCAACTCAATAGCAAATAAAATAAAATAAAATAAAATAACCAAAAACCTTAATAAAAATGGTCAAAGATCTAACTAGATATTTTTTCAAAGAAGATATACAGACGACCCACAGATATATAAAAAGGAGCTTAGCATCACTGTAATCAGGAAAATGCAAATCAAAACCATAAAGAGATATCACTTCATTCATGATAGGAGCTCTAGTGGAGAAAACTCTTCTCCACTATTGGTGGGAATACAAATTATTACAACCATTATGAAAAATACTATAGAGCTTTCTCAAAAAATTAAACATAGAACTACTATATGACCTAGCAATCTTACTTCTGGTTATATATCCAAATGAAATAAAATCATTATCTCAAAGATATATTTGTATTCCCAGGTTAATTGCAGCATTATTCACAATATCAAAAATATGGACGCAACCTAGGTTTCTATCAACTGATGAATGAATAAAGACATTAGTTGTATATACAATGAAACATAATTCAGAATTAAAAAAGAAGAAAATCCTGCCACTTACAACAACATGGATGTCTCTGGAGGAAATTATGCTAAATGAAATAAGAAAGACAGAGAGATAAATAGAATATTATATGATCTCACTTATATGTGAAACCTAAAAATAGAAAATTCAAATTCATAATAACAGAGAGTAGGATGGTGGTTACTAGGGTGGGGGCGGGGGAAAAGGGAGCTATAGGTTAAAGAGTACAAAATTTTAATTATAAGAAAAATAATGTACAGATGAGCTAGTGGACAGCATGGTATATAGTTAATAATGCCACACTGTATGCTTGAAATTTGCTAAGAGAGTAGATCCCAAATGTTTGTACCACACACACAAAAAGGTTATTATGTGAGGTTACGGATATGTTAATTAGTTTTATTGTTATAATCATTACACAATGTAAATATATATATCAAAACATTATGTTGTGCACCTTAAATGTATACAATCTTATTTGTCAATTATAGTTTAAGAAATCTACAAAAACATTAAAAGTTAAAGAAAAAGCAATCCTGCAGGACAGAAGACAGTGGGATAGTATATTTAAAGTACGGGGGAAAAAACTCTCAACCAAGAATTCTGTATCTGATAAAACTATCCTTCAAAAAAGAAGAAGAAATTAAGACATTCATAGCCAAACAAAAGCTGAAACGTTCATTATCACTAGACCTACCTTACAAAGAAATGCTGAAAGGAATCCTTCAAGTTGAGATAAAAGGATGCTAGAAAGTAACTGGAATCTATATGAAAATATAAATCTCCCCAATAAATGAAAATAAATGGATAAACAGAGAAACCAGCGTTACTATAATTTTGGTTAGTAATTCCGATTTTTATTTTCTACAGGTTTTAGAAGACAACATGAAAGTAATTACAATCTAGGTTGATGAGTATAAAATACGTACAGATGTAATTTGTGACATCAATAACATAAATTGGAGGCTGCAGAATTATAAAGTAGTTTTCTATGTAATTGAAGTTATCAGTCTAAAATGATTCTATAACTTTATGATGCAGTATGCAAACCTCATGGTAATGACACACACAAAAAAATTTATAAAATGTACTGAATAGGAAATAAAAAGGAATCAAAATGTATCACTAAAAAATAAAAGCAAAAAGGAAAGCAGTAAGGGAGGAAATGAAGGTACAAAAAAGCTGTAAGATGTACCAAAAACAAATAAAATGGCAATAGTAAGTCTTTTATTATCAGTAATTACTTTAAATGTAAATGGAGTAAACTCCCTATTCAAAAAACACATATTGGTAGAATGGAGAAAAAAGCAGGGTCCAACTACATGCTGTGTAGAAGAGATTCACTTTAGGTCTAAGGACATAGCTAGACTGAAAGTAAAAAATAGACAAAGGTATTCCTTGTAAAAGGTACCCCAAAGAGAGCAGGGCGGCTATACTTACATCAGACAAAATAGATTTCAAGTCAAAATTGTTATAATAAACAAAGAAGAATATTTTATAAGGACGAAAGGAACAATTCACCAAGAAGATATAATAATTATAAGCATACATGAACCAAACATCAGAGTTCCTAAATATAGAAGGCAAATATTGAAAGAATTGAAGGTGGAAATAAACAGCTGTATAACAGTAGGAGAATTCAATACTCCACCATCCAATAATGAATGGAAAACCCAACAAAAGACCATTAAGGGAGTAGAGAACTTGAACAGCATATACCAATTAGACCTCACAGACATAAATAGTGCACTGCACCCAGCAATAACAGAACATGTATTTTTCTCAAGCACACATGAAACATTCTCTGGGATAGATCACATGTTTCACATGTTAGGCCACAAAACAAGTCTCAATAAATTTAAAAAGATTGAAATCATACAAAGTATCTTTTCTAATCAATGGAATGACACTAGTAATCAATAGCAACAGAAAAATAAGAAAATCTACAAACATGTGAAAATAAAACAATACCCTTCTGAACGGGTCAAAGAAAAAATTGCAGGTAAATTAGAATGTATCTAAGTATCTTGAAATGAATGAAAGTTAAAACATAACATATCCAAATTTATGGGATTTAGTGAAAGCAGTGGTAAGAGGAAAATTTCCAGCTATAAATTCTTGCATTAAAAAAAAGAAATATAATTTGAAAACCTAACTTTACACAGTAAGGAACTAGAAAGAGAAGAACAAACTGAATGCAAAGGTAGCATAAGAAAGGAAATAAAGACTAGATCAGAGATAGCAACATAGAAAGTAGAAAATAGAAAAACGATACAGAAAATCAATGAAACCAAGAGTTGGTTCCTTGAAAAAAGTCAATAAAATTGACAAATGGTTAGATTTAATAACAAAAAAGAGAGAATACTCAAATAACTAAAATCAGAAATGAAAATACTAGTGATCTTACACTTTAACACAAATAAAAAGGATTATAGAGTACTGTGAACAATTGTACATCAAACAATTGAATAATATCACTAATTATTAGCAAAATGCAAATCAATACCATACTGAGATACCACTTCACTCACACCCATTAAGATGGCTAAAAAAAAAAAGAAAGAAATAGCAAGTGTTGACCAGGATGTGGAGAAATTGGAACCCTTGTATACTACTCCAGGTGGGAATGTAAAATTGTGCAGCTACTATAGAAAACAGTATGCTGGTTTCTCAAAAAATTGAAAATAGAATTACCATATTATCCAGAAACTTCACTTTTGGATATACACTCAAAAGAATTGAAAGCAGGGACTCAAACTGATATTTGTGCACCCATGTTCATAGTAGCATTGTTCCCAGTATCCAAAAGGTGGAAGCAAACCAAATGTCTACTAATGGATAAATAGATAAACAAAACATGGCATACACACACACACACACACACACACACACACACGCCACACATTAAGAAATGCACACACACATACACAATGAAATACCATTCATCCTTAAAAAGGTGAAAATTTTATAATGAGCTACAGCTTGTATGAAACTTGAAGACATTTGCTAAATGAAATAAGTTAGTTACAAAAGGACGAATTCATGGAGACAGAAAGTAGAATGGTGGTTATGAGGGGGTGGGGAAGGGGGGAATTGGAAGTTATCGTTTAATGGGTACAGAGCTGCAGTTTGGGAAGATGAAAAGTTTGGAGGTGGATGTTAGTGATGGCAGCACACCAAAATAAAACCAATTAATACTACTGACCCATATAATTAAAAATGGTTAAAATGGTATATTTTATATTTTGTCATAATAAAACAAAAAAAGAGAATATATATACATCAAAGAACAGAATGTGCAATTTTACTTCCATTTTACTTGTCTTTGCTTTTATTAAGCACATATTCTTGCATAATTTATATTACATAAAAATAAAAAGGACATATTAGAAGTGGAGACACCTCCAAGAAGATCTTAATCCCAGTGATTACTTGTTCACCAGCTCTGAGGCATTTTCATTATCATAATAAATTATATAATCATTATATAATTATCTATAATTATAATATCATATAACTATAATTATAACTAAATGAGCATCTCCTAAGCAACTATAATATGCCAGGGGCTATACATAACAAAAAGATATTTTATTTTATTGGCTTTGTTCCTTTCCAATTTTGGCAGGACTCTGTGCCTTCTTTATCTTTTGATGCCAAAAGAACTTCCTTGTAGAGTGTACGCTTTTTCTAGAGTTTTCCTCGTCTATACTTACTTTATAAACTTTAAAACTTTTTCCAAGTATCTTAACCCAATTTTTTTTAAAAAGGAGAGGAGCCATGATACTAATTCTTATTTAATTTATAAAAAAGAAATTCCCCAAGGTATTTATATTTATGGAACTCAAAGTAGATGTCTTATTAAACTGTTTTGAGATTACTTAAGGAGAAAAGCACAAAAGCTTGAAGGCGAATAGAGAGGTTCAAAACTGGTATAATGTGCTTTCATGAGGGAAATCAAAGGATTGCAGATTTAATCACATGCAGAACTTTAAAGTCTAATTATAGGAGTCCATCATCTGGAGCCAAAGGCCAGAAAACTAATTCTTACTGGTAAATGTAACTGAACTGAAGCTCATTTTGCAGAAGTGTCATCTGAGCTTCATGAAGCCATGGCTGTTTCAGCCCTTTGCTCCATTTGCTTTGTTGGCAAAATTCTGCAGGAATATAAAACAAATTTCAGAACCCACAAATTATAAATTCTCCGACGCACTTTCAGAAACGAAGAACTTGTGACCTATAGCAATTCCAATCAGTAAAATTACATATATATTCAATAACCAGGCTAGGCTATTAAGCATAATGTATTACTGGTAAATGGGGCCCTTCAAAACATTTATAGGGAATATATAGTGAGAGTTGATTTTCTGAAAATTAAAAGCTTACATTCTTATTACTTTATATAGAAAACTAAGAGAAAAAATTATATATATATATATAACCCAAGATTTAAGCTGGAAATTCATAAGACAAGGACAATGACTATGTAGGTGTGTTTCATCTAATCACATGGAATGAATTATGTAGCAGAAACACTTAAATGTCTATGTCAATGACCTCTGCATTGCTGAAAAATTGAGTTACTCACAAAACATAAACGCAAACAAGGTCGACATAGAATTCTCACTGTTCTTTAGTGAAATATACTAGTTGCACAGTGTGGGGAAAGATTGTACAAACTGACATTTAACCATCAGCTTGTTTAAATTATGTAGGATTTTGGGGGGCCGGGGTGAGAAAAAAATAAAAAATTTTAAATAAATTACATAGGATTCAATAAAGTGTTTCTCATGCATTTTGTTAACTGATATATCTCAACTACCTAAGTAATGCCTGATATAAAGTAGATACCTAATAATTATCTGTATAATGAATAAATATCTGTGATGTGTTTGTGATAATATTTCAGTTATAAGTAAAATGAGTAACTTTTCGTTCTTTGGTAACAATACTTCAGTTGGTCCCTGACATTGGGAGTGGTTTTACATTTGTATTCATACTGTCTTCACACTATAACAATTAATTACAAAGCCAATTATAAGACGTTTTTGTGGAATGAGAAGCCAGAAATCTCTTGTTGCAAAGTGCCTGACTTTCAGACTATCTTTAACTAGCCGTAGGAACAGTAATGACAGCTAAATATTTCCAACTACTATCTGGGAAGATCCAAAGTTCCTGAGTGGGGTCGATGTTTGTCAGCTCCTTCCAGAAATTGCTTTACTTCTATGCATTTGCCTGAGATTTATAGACTCTCAGATCTCAAAGGGATTTTTATCAGAAAAGGTTTTGATTATGTTTTCTAAGATTAATATTTATTTCAAAAAAAAGATACAATAGAGATAAAAATATAATTTATCCATCATGATAATTTTATCAGTGTTTAGATAGCAATTATAATTAAAAACTTTTTAGATGTCTTCTTTCCCAATGTCCCAATGCTTGTTTGTGTATTTTGCATATTTTTCCTGTTTATTTACCTGAGAATGAATCAAACAGCTCTACTTTTTACAAATGTGTGACGAGTTTGGGAATAAATTTTTGCTCTAATAGTATAATCCATGAAAGAAGTAATGAAACATTGAGCTGAGCAGGTTACGTGACATGATCTGAAATGATAACCACTTGTAGAGAGCAAAAAGTCAGACAAGTAAAATAGTTGAGCATGAAAATGATTCCAAATCAAAGTTGTGTACATCGTGATACAAACAGATGCTCCCCACCTCAACAATGGTTCAACTTACAATCTTTTGACTTTATGATAGTGCAAAAATGACACACATTCAGTAGAAATCATACTTTGCGTATGCATACCGCCACTCTGCTTTTCACCTTTGATATAGCTTACAGCAAAATTACATGAGATATTCAACACTTTATTGTAAAATAGACTTGGTGTTGGATGATTCTGCTCAATTTAGGCTAATGCAAGTGTTCTGAGCATGTTTAAGGTAAGCTACGCTAAGCTCTGGTATTTGGTATGTTAGGTATATTAAATACCTTTTCAACTTTACAATGTTTTCACCTCATGATGGGTTTACTGGGATGTAATCTCACTGTAAGTGGGGATACTGCCTCAGGTATATATAAGGGATGCTGATACCACACTGTGATAATTAATGAAAACTTGTTTTGTGTTCCTAAGTCTTTGAATTCCTTCCAATGTAATGGAAAAATTCTAATAAAAGAATATCTTGCTTTGAATTTCACCTAAATTTACATCTTGCATGTTCTCTATATTTTTTATTATTTTAAAGCAAAGTTTTAATACTTAACTAGATATGTTTTATGTCCTTCCTTCAAGTCAGTGTAATCAACAATATATTGCAGGTGGTGTGTTCAAATCTTTCACTGTCTATTCCTAATTTTTAAAATATATTTTACTTGATGCCATGCTGGTTGGCATACAGTAGTTTCATATGTCTTGAAGATTATTGGTTTGACTTCAGTTTTCTTTTTTTAATATGCATTGGATTTTTTCTGTGCCAATAATAAGACTGAAATAAAGAAACAAACCAATTTTGAGGGAAGAATGAGCAAGAAGCAGCAAATGCCCTTTGAGTAAAGGACACTATTAAAAATAGCAAAATAACTTTTTATTTCACATTGATGGAGTTCAGTACACATCCCTGCCCAGGGCTGGGAAACTTGAGAACAGTGATACTTGTTTTCATTATGAAAGCTAAATTAGGTTCTGTCCTGTGATGTATGGTAGAATACCTACACTGTTCCAAAGCCTTCTTTTGAAGATTGCTTCAGGCCTCAAACTTAAGTTAATGGTGCCTATAGAACAGCAGCTCTGACCATTAATAACAGGGTTTATAATTTTGGCCAAGCAAGAATTCATAGGGAGATAGACCATCAGAATATAGAATTGTTGCAAAGCCACAAAAGGCATGCCATACATGCTGACTATCCCATAATATGAAGAATTTTGCCTTGAGAGATTTCATTTAATTAAAACGAAAAGATAACTTTAAAAAATAAAGTTTGAGACCTCTTACCTAAAGTAGATTTGTAAAATTTGTTCATGAAAATGAGAGAAATTAAAAAAAGAAATGTTGACTTAAAAATCACCAAATATGTACATTTGGAAAGGAGAACTTTATTTCATCAAAAGAGTTGCAATCTGAAGGCTGGGAAGCAGATACTTTGATACCCAAAGCAGGCAATTCACTGGAACAAGGGTAGAACAGGAGTTTTATACTAAACTAGTTGGCTAAATATATGCATTTAACACGTTACATGAGAAGCTATAAACATTCATGAAGGGGGGGTGTGCATGAGTGATAAGCAAACATGTCATTAATAAGTACATCCCATGTTCACTTTGGGTTGGAGACTTAACATTTAAATGCATTAAAATGAGGCTCTATACAACAAGAGCTGAAGCAAAGCACAGAAGCATCTTGTGCACAGCCTCTGTAAACTGGCCAGAACCAGCCTGTGGAAAGAAAAACTTTATCAGGAAGGAATGTGGTGAAACAAGTCAGGGGCCCCGTGGAAACCCACAAGAAGGGTAGGGAGTCTAGCTGTAGCATCCAGCAATTGGCTGAAGTCGGGATGGAACAAAACTTACATCCTTTATTTCTCCAGAGCTGGTTTCTGTTTAACTCTCAGGAAATACTTTTGTAAACATTACAGAGGAAGGAGATATACTATACTGAAGCATGACTGACCTCTGTCTTTTTGTGGCTGGGAAATTTAATTATAAAGTGTTTCTCAGGCTGGGTGTGGTGGCTCACGCTGGTAATCCGAACACTCTGGGAGGCTGAGGCAGGAGGATTGTTTGAGCTCAGGAATTCAAGACCAGCCTAAGCAAGAGCGAGACTCCGTCTCTACTAAAAATAGAAAGAAATTAGCAGGACAACTAAAAATATATAGAAAAAATTAGCTGGGCATGGTGACGTGTGTCTAGCGTGTGCCTCCTGCTACTCGGGAGGCTGAGGCAGAAGGATTGCTTGACCCCAGAAGTTTGAGGTTGCTGTGAGCTAGGCTGATGCCACGGCACTCTAGCTCAGGCAACAGAGTGAGACTCTGTCTCAAAAAAATAAATAAATAAAATGAAGTGTTTCTGGAGTCTCCTCGGCCACGAGGGGTGCATGCAATCTGTCAGAGGGGCTTAGGATTTTATTTTTATTTCACAGGAATAATACCTAAATAATGAATGTCAACAGAAAATAATTAAATGTATTTTCTCCCCAACAGACAGGAAGAAAAATCATCAGTTAGGACCAGAGACAAGGAAGAAGGGAAACAAAGAACTTTAAAGATACAAACAGTCAAGGAGAGGCTTTCAGAAGGTAATTTTTTTTCTAACTTCAGCCTTGTTATAAGCAAAAACTGGGCTTTAGGAGAATTAAGTAAAATGTTTCTTGCTTTGTGATTCTTTTCTGAATAAAGGCCTAAAAAATGAAAATAGATCAATATAACTCTGTTAGGTATTAAAAAAATAAGATAGTATGGACTGGAGGAGTGGTCAGTCACTATCACCTATGGGCCAAATCATGCTGTCTAGTTTTGAGGGTTTTGTTTGTAAATTAAATTTTATTAGAGTATAGTCACACTCATTGATTTGCACATCGTCTAGTTTGGCTACTTTAGTAATTTAATAGTTGAGTAGTCACAACAGAAAGTGTAGGCTTGCAAGGCCTAAAATATTTACTATCTGGCACTGTACAGAAAAAGTTGACTGATCCCTGGACTAGCACATTAGGAAAACATTCTTGGAGAAAGTAAGTCTACAGAAAGTTTTCAAGTACAGGTAGGAAAAACAGAAAACTGAGATTTATTGAGTAATGATATTATGCTAAATGCTATGATATAATGCTTTTACATATGTTTACAAAAACTCCATGAGATAGACACCATTCTCATTTGAGAAATTAGAAAACAGGCTCAGAGAAGTTTAATCTGCAAATTTTGCATAGCCCATAGCTTTTGCATACTCTTGTGGGGGCTGCATATTATGTAAGTGTACCACATTTAAGGAGGTGCTATTCATTCATAGATATAATATATTTATATATTTATTACAATTATCTTTTAGCAATGTTATTGTTCCAATAAATGGAACATACATTGGAACATACATTGTTTCAATGTATGTTCCAATAAAATCAATATTACAACAATTGGAAGTAAAGCACATTGAGATAGGATGCCTTTATTTTGAACTCACATGGAGATGCCATTGGGCTACTGATAATCATTAGCAATCTAATATTATACCATGTCGCATTAATGAATTAGCATATTAGGATAGAATGAAAAACAAGACAAAGATATAAACAAAGATTTGAATTAGCAGTAAATATGATGTGTGTTTGTTGTTGTTTTGTTTTTTTAACACAGTGAAATAGCACCAGAGCACTAAGATAAAAATGAGCACAGTGAGAATGAAAAGGCAGTCCTACATTTTGCAATGTACGGTCACTACCGATTCTTTATGGAAACTACCTTTGCACAAATCCTGATTCTTGTGGTGCTATTAAAATGTAAATTTTGTAGCAACATTAATAACTGAAAATCTCTGTGAAGCATATGTGTCTTACCGAGAGCTGGTCTCCTTTTTATGTTAAAGGAATGTTCCTTGCTTACATTTTAATGTTTAAAATTATATGATTCAGTACTAAATATATTGACCAAATATAGGCAGTAAATATAACTCTTTGGAGACAGCATATATATTTACAAAATTAAGCCAATTTTGTCATAATGTTAGCTTTTAAGGTCACTCTATTTTAACACTGTTAACGTTTTCACAAATCCTAATGAAAAAAACCCTGGGCCATTTATATTAATCTAACTTTAAAATATACACTTACGCATATTACTAAAATATTTTCTAACTGAATACTTAGTGACTACTTTTTGGAATTGTTTCTTTTTCTTCAATAGATTTTAAAATACTATTGTAGCATTATAAACACATTTACTAAACAAATGTAAGAATAGATGTGATATATTCTACAAACAGGTACAAAGTACCACAACTGAAGGAGAGTTTATTCAAACTGGAGGATTTCACACTGGGGTTGATACCTCCACTGAGTTTTAGAGAACAGGTAGGATTTAGACTGGTACAGCAAGAAGAAAGCAAGAAGCATATTTCAGGCAGAAAATTTCTGGGAAATAACCAGATAGAAATTCCCAGCAGGTGTTAGGGAAATACGAGTCTTAGAGAAGCAGCCCCAGGATGCACACGTGGGGACCCAGCTCTGTGAAGAAACCGAAAACAATTGTGTGCAGATGAGATCACTAAGGGTGAGTGTGCTATAACATGTGAACAAACGTGCAGAATATTAGGGGCATTCCCACGTTAGGGAGCAGGAAAAAGTCTTTTCAGACCGCATTAGAAGGACAAGGAGTATGAGAGCACACTGGGAGGGAAGATTCCAGGATTGCAAAGAAGGGTTGACCGTGCAAAATGCTCCAGAGAAGAAAAAGAAGAGAAGAAATGTGAATGACTGATTGACTTTGTCAACTATTAGAGTAGAAAACTTTTGAGAGAGCCAGAAACCAGAAGGGATGAAGTTCCACTCTGGTGAGACCGAAGGCAGAGGCAGCACCTACAGACCTGTCTTTGGTGGTTTGTGACAAACAGGAAACTGGTGTCTGGGGAAAGGTTAAGAGTTTTTAAAATTATTTTTGAATCTTTGTATGTGTGTGTGTGTGTGTGTGTGTGTGTGTGTGTGTGTATTTAAATTGGGAGACAGGTAAAATTTGAGTATGTTTATTAGTCGCATTGTCTCAATTAGGTAAAATTAAAGAGATAAGACACTAGGAATGGCTGATGTCAGAAAATATTAAAGATACATTGTTCTTGCTCTGTTTAAGTGTATTAGAGGGAGAAATAGCTGACTAAGAAATAGTAAGAGCATATTGATTGAGAATGAAAAGAGGCTAAATGGTCCTTTGAAATACATGTAGAGCCTAAAAGGAAGACATTTGGTACCATATAATATCAGAGTAAGTCATAGAAGCAGGGAAATCACAGGAGTGGTTTTCCCATTGTTTATTTAGGATCTAGAATATTTTGGTAAAATAGTTATTTCCTTTACTTTTCTGTTTAGTGAATTTGGCATTATTTCACATCCAAATATTTGTTAAATTAATGAGATATTTGGGAACATATAAGAAGCTATTTTAAATTCGTTCAGAAACAAATATCACTTTCCTCAGAATGAGTATCTTTTAAAAACGGAAGTATATAAATATCTCCAAGAGACTATCCCAACCAATATTAAACAAAATAACTAAGGATTCTTGAGAGTGAACTAGAGATAGAAAAAATTATCTGTGAACACAAATTAAATTATCTAGCAATGAAAAATAATAAATTAGATACTCACAGGTCCAGCCACTTCTGTAGTGTTGCACTGGAGCAGGGTACAGTTTCCTCTTACTAGCAGCATATGTCACTTTACTTTTTTCTCCTCTACAAATTCCCATTCTGTACTCAAATGTGGGTACCCTGCCCTCCTTTAACCCATGAGACCTCATCCCTTTGGACAAATCCAGCATTATCAAATTTCTTGGATTCTCTTGCTTTTAAAATTGAGGTAGAGAGAGGGCCAAAATGGCAGATTAGCGGCAGCTTGCACTCACTGCTTTCAAGGAGAAGATCAAAGGTCGTGCGTAGACGTTCACTTGCAGATGGACCCTCTCGGAGAGAGCATTGTGAGTCATCAGAGAAGCAAGTGGAGACACCCAAAGCATGGAAGAGAGACACAGGGTGATCTGCTACGTGAAGATGGGAAGGTACCTGGGGGAAGTGTCCACGTGTGGGGAATGGTTAGGGGGAGATCCCTGGGACTCTGCGCTACCCTGTGGACACTGCAACACGAGTTGTGAGCCCCCAGCCGCCACAGCAGGCCTCTGAACTGATCAGGAGGCTGCTTAGAGACGGTGCAGCATTACACCAGAGAGAGGGCACAGTGGGTTCCCAACATCTCCTGCTCTCAGGTCACTGCAACAGATGCCACTCCGTGCTCTCAGCCCCCAAGCACCTGGTCTGCAGAGGATGAGCTCCATTGCAACTGCCTTCCCATTACGCCTGCCAGGCCAGAGAGGGAGCGGGAGGGCAGACACTCTCACACACCCTGTTACTGGGTGACATGTAACCCCTCTGCAAACACCTCTCCACTGGCCACTTCCAGGGATCCAAACAGAGCAGGCATCCAATGGCCCTCAGCATCTGCCTCCACTATCTTGCCATCTCAATAACACGGGCACTGACACCTGAATATCACCACAGCAGCTGCCATAGTAGGATCTGGGCAGAGGAAGAGCCCAAGCCATCAAAAATCCCTGGCAGGGCACCACCTATCTCCTGCCCTGACAGTTAAAGGTGGCCCAGCTGCAGAAGCCCAGTGAGAAACTCCAAAGCTGGCTGCAGTCCTGTGATGTGCTCAGGAGCCCAGGAAGGTCCAACAACCCACCCTGCCACCAACTACAGTCCCATCACCCACCCAAGCATCTGCCCGGGTCCCACAACACACACAGGTACCTGCCAAGGTCCCACGACCCACTCCCTCACAGGCCACACTACCATGAAATGCCTAATCACTGGCCAAAGTCCCTCAACCCATCTGGGTACCTGCCAAAGTCCTGCAACATGCCCGGGTGCCTGATAAGTTCCCACAACATGCACAGGCGCCTGCCAAGGTCCCATGACCCACCCAGGCATTGGCTAAGGTCCCATAAAGTTCTCAAGCACCCACCAAGGTCCCGTGACCCACCCTGCTGCTGGCTGCAGTCCCATGATGGGTCCAGGCACCTGCCCAGGTTCTGCAACCCACGCAGGCACTGGGCAAGTGCACACCACCCACCTCCATGAAGAGGGACGTGCCTAGCCACCAGCAAGAGCTTCCAACAGTGGCCATGGGACCAAACCACCAATAAGAACAAATATCCCCCAGGACCAGCTTGGACTATGACAACTACAGGGGAACAGGATGATGTAGCAGAACAACTGTCTGCTCCTCTCCTGCCAGGTCAATCCTCTGGAGCAGGACACTATCCTGCTCCAAAAGCACTATCTGAGGACCTCTCCTGCTTCTCACTAAGTAGGAGAGTTTCCAGCAAAAAAGAACAGGTACAACACAAACCTATCAGCCCTGAACTGAAAGAAGAGGTTTCAGATGAGAATAAATCAGCAAAGGAATTCTGGCAAGATGAAAAAACAGGCTAGTTCTACACCACCCCCCAAAAAAATCACAATTGATCCAAAGCAATGGACCCCAAACAAAAGGAAATTGTTGAAATGTCAGAAATGAAATTCAGAATATGGATGACAAACAAGATGAATGGGGTTGAAGAGAAAATTAAAAACCAACACAAAGAAACTAAAAATATATTATAGGACATAAATGAAAAATATGAAAAACATACACAAATCAATAAATGCCATTCACCACATAAACAGAAACAAAAACAAAGACCATATGATAATCTCAATAGATTCAGAAAAAAGCATTTGATAAATTCCAGCACTCCTTCATGATAAAAGCCTTCACAAACAAGTCGTAGAAGGAACATACCTCAAAATTATAAAAGCCATATGTGACAAACTCACAGCCAAGAACATAATGAATGAGGAAAAGTCGAAAGCATTCCATCTAAGAAGTGGAACAAGACAAGGGTGCCCACTGTCACTACTTCTACTCAACATAGTCCCAGAAGTCCTAGTCAGTGCAATCAGGCAAGAGAAAGAAATAAAGAGCATCCAAATTGGGAAAGACGAGGTCAAACTATCTCTGTTTACTGATTATACAATCTTGTATCTAGAAAACTCTAAAGATACCACCAAAAAACTCCTAGAATTGATAAAGAAATTCAGAGAAGTCTCAGGGTACAAAATAAATGTACACAAATCAGTTGCATTTCTATCAACTATTAATAATATCGGTCAAGCTGAGAGTCGAATCAAAGACTCAATAAAATTCACAATAGCTACAAATAAAATAAAATACCTAGGAATATGCTAAACCAAGGAGGCGAAAGACCTCTACAAGGAGAACCGCAAAATACAAAGGAAAAATCAGAGAGGGTACAAAAAATGGTAAAACATCCCTTGCTCATGAACTGGCAGAATCGATATTATTAAATTGTCCATACTTCCCAAAGTGATTTACAAATTCAATGCAATCCCCAACAAAATACCAATGTCATATTTCACAGATCTAGAAAAAATAATGTGAAGCTTCATTTGGAACCAAAAAAGAGCCTGAATAGTCAAAACAATCTGAATCAAAAAGAATAAATCTAGAGGTATCACATTACCTGACTTCAAATTATACTACAGGGGAATGGTAACCAAAACAGCATAGTACTGGTAGAAAAGTAGTGATATAAACCAATGTAACAGAAGAGAGAACCCAGAAATAAAGCTATATATTAATATCTATGAGCAATCGATGCTTCTCAAAGGAGACAACAACATACACTGGGGAAAGGATGCCCTATTCAATAAATGGTGCTGTGAAAATGGGACAGCCCCATGTAGAATAATGAACCAGGGCCCCTATCTCTCATCATATGCAAAAATTAATTCAAGATGGATAAAAGACTTAAGGGTAAGGCATGAAACTATAAAAATTATAGAAGAAAATATAGGAAAAAACTCTTCTAGACACCAGCCTAGGGAAATAATTTATAACTAAGATCCCAAAAGCAAATACAGCAACAACAAAAATAAATAAATGGGACTTAATTAAATTAAAAATCTTCTGCACAGCAAAGAAAATAATCAACTGAGTGAATAGACAACCTACGGAATGAGAGAAAATATTAGAAAATATACGAAAGACTAATATACAGAATCAAAGATATCCAAAGGACTCAAACAAATCAGCAAGAAAAAACTAACAACTCCATCAAAAATTGGGCAAAAGATATGAATGTAGTTTTTCAAAAGAACATAGACAAATGACCAACAAACATGTAGGAAAAAATGTTCAACATCATTAAGCATGAGGGAAATGCACATTAAAACTACAATGAGATACTACCTTACTCCAATCAGAATGGCTATTATGAAAAAGTCAAAAACAATAGTTGCTGGTGTGCATATAGAGAGAAAGGAACACTTATACATTGTTGATGGGACTGCAATTTAATACAACCTCTATGGAAAACAGTATCGAGATTCCTCAAAGAAATAAATGTAGTCCTACCATTTAACCCAGCAGTCCCACTTCTGGGTATCTATTCAAAGGAAAAGAAGTCATTTTGTCAAAAAGACACCTGCACTTGAATGTTTATTGCAGCACAATTTACAGTTGCAAAGATGTGGAACCAACCTAAATGCCCATCAATTTATGAGTTGAATAAAGAAAATGAGTGTACACACACACACACACACACACACACACACACACACACACACACACCACGGAGTACTACTCAGCCATAAAAAGGAATGAAGTAATGTTGTTAGCAGCAACTTGTGTGGAACTGGAAACCATCATTGTAAGTGATGTATCTCAAAGAATGGAAATCCAAACACTGTATGTCCTCACTAACAAGTGGGTGCTAAACGATGGGTCCACACGGGCACAAAGACATATAAAGGACATTGGAAACCATGAAGGAGGAAAAGTAGGGAGATCAGGTAAAAAACTTACTTACTGAGTATAATGAACACTATTCTGTTGATGAGCACACCAAAAGCTCAGACTTTAGCATTATACAAGGTATCCATGTAATGAAAACATTTGTACTCTCATAATGTTTTGCAATTTAAAAAATTGTAAATAAATTTCAGTCCATTTTAAATCTAATCCAGGTTAAGAAAAATCCAAGCCTTCAAATCATACAGGATCCTTCTATGCTATCTTGGGCAGAGGAATGGCTGTCATACTTGTGTGTGAGATCACAACAGCAAATTCTCAATGGTATTTTATTGTTTTGTGTTTGCAATTCTACAATAATTGCTCATTTTCTGAATACTTCCAGGGAAAACATGCTCCATCCCAAGGCAGTTCACTCCTGTCAAGGGAAGCACAATTAGGCAGAAAGAGAGCAGCAGCAGCTGAAGCTGGAACAGAAAGCTCCTCAGGAGATGTTCCCCTCTGTGGACAGCAGTGAGCTTCAACATCCTCTCCCAGTTCTCATCATCTCTAGACCACTAATTCATTTGGCCAGCACCTGGATTACTCTTAGCAATACTGAAATTGTGCATGTCCTTCAGATCCTCCATCCAAATCTACTTTCTGATTTAAATAACCCTTAGTAAGAGTTTACTTAGAAGCAGATCTCTCAACTATTACTGGGAGTTGACTTATTTCTCATTATTTCAAATAAGCAATTCCTCAGTTTGCCCCTTCCTGCCCACTATTTGGCAATGGCACTTCCTTGAACATACCAGAGAGAAAGAGAGATTGAGATACGTGTATATAGTTTTTCAAAAATCACTCAAAGATAAATTTCTTTCTTTCCTCTATGCCATTAACTTTCAAAAGGCAAAACAAAAAGCAAACCCACCATGCATATGAATGTGCATAAACAGTGGCACGTGCATGCCCTCTTCCATTCACAAATAGGGTTTCCAAATAGCCATTGCCTATTTGCCACATTTTGGTCTGAGGTGCATCCCAGTTTCAACACGTATAATTATTCTGTAAGTGGGGTGGATCTGATGATCTATTAAAATTCAGATTTCATGCAGTACCCGTTTCAGTCGCGTACGGGCTGCAGTAATAGAGTAGGGGGTGCTAAGGGAAGAGAAAGTACAACGTAATAGAGGAAAATTAAATTAAGTAAATCTTATGGATAGGTCAAATTTATACTGCAGTAGAATTGTATTTTTGAATATCCTACTTTCATTTTATGATGCACTGGGGCCTGTGAATTATCAGAGTACACGGTACATTTATGCCCATTGCATAGAACACGGAGCATAATTTTATCATTTAAAATTATTACACAAATTTATAGTTGTATGTGACTTTATGACATATTTTCAGTCATGTCTGTGATTTATTTGATGCTTGGTCTACCGTATAACATCAAATTATAACATTGTTCCTATGAGGAAATATAAAATTTTTATAACAATCTGTTCTATAGTAAGGTTTCTAAGAATGCATTGTGGTGGCAAGTGGGGACTTCCCACAGCAGTTTTATGAACTCTCCTTGGCACAGATTTATGGTTAAAGGATAAAATGTCCCTTGTGCCTATTTAAAGTTTATATAAACCAAATTTTAAAATGTCAAGGTACATATTGTTCCTTAACCACAACTTTTAAAACCCTTTTTTAGGACAACCTCTCTGACATAGACTCCACTCTGCTCCTTTTCTGGCTGGTAACTGGTTTTTTAAAGGTGCCCAGCCGCCTTACTCCTTTGACACGTCAACATATCCTGCCTCGTACTTTGACTGTTCCGCTCTAGTCTTCCGTTAATACTTACCAGTGCTGTATTCTTTACATCTGGAGACTAGTTTTGGCACAGGAAATGTCAGAATATACAGTACACTGTTTTTAGAAAAGGCAACTCCCCTTGCGCGCACACACACACACAGAGACACTAATAATGGTGGTTTATTAATAAAATCATGGTGGCAGGTGTGATTTATTCAGGAAGAGGTAAGTCCAAGAATATTCTGAGTTTACAGCATTTACATATATACTATAGAAAGTAAAATCACTAAATAATGAACCTGACTCATGAAACAAAGTTTAAACATGTTCATTACAGTGATCACAACAGGATATTATTTTGAATATTTTTAATGTAATAATGTTATATAAAATATATATACCATGTGATAATAATAATTGACTATTATACTATAGAGTCATTATACTATTAATACATAAAAATTAAATTATTTAGAAGACTTTAGGTACAAAACCACATTAGTTCATTAAGTTATTGTTCTGCAAATATTTATATTTATTCGACATATTTAATATAACAAAACATTAAAGTGTAATTCTAATTGTAAAGAAGATTTGTCAGCAAATGTATAAATATCTATGTTAAAAATGCAGTGATTTGAATGCAGAGAATGAACATATCATCCTAAAACTCTCACTCTGCCCTCAATGGATCACTGGAGATAAAGTTATCATAGCTAGAATCTGACCTTATGCTGTGTAAAACTGTTACATATATATATGTATATATACATTTTAAACATATTATTGCTCTCAGTTGGTTTAGCAACCAGATCTTCCTAACCTTTAACATCAGAATATTATACAGACATTGAAACTCTCTTACGTGATATTCAAATTCTCCTATACATTGTATCAAATACTTGAATAATGTAGAGACTGATATGCATAATAATATATTCTGTTACTCTGAATTTTTAAAATGTCTATTACTCCTAAAATAGTTAATGGAGAATAGCATCCAATGATCAGATGTTTTTTCTGAGACTCCTATGAAAATAATGCTTTAACACAAGTAATACTCTCTTTTCTCTCCAGAATTGTTGCAAACATTTCAAATATAAAGGCACATGGTAATCAAGGAAGTTTATCTGTATACTGTATTAATGCTCTAGATTAGAAATACTGCATGCATTAGTCATATTTTATGTTACTTATTCAACAAATATTTGTTGAATGACTATTATGTATCAGCTTCTGCTCTAAACATTGGAGATAAAACGACAAGCAAAAGGACATGGTCTCTCCCTCACTCAGTACACAGTGTACGGAAAAGGAAGCAAGAACACGAAATACGGTGAGTTTATTGCCACTACCTGGGTAAGGAGAGAGTAATATGGGGAAAGCCACGAGAGAGACGAGGGGGAAGGAAGAGAGAGAAGGAGAACAAGAGTGAGCTCATTAAACTTTTGAAATCTAAAAATGAAATAAAAACATTTAAAAAATAAATAAATATTATTTGGAAATAAAAAAAAATAACTACACAGAGTAAAATGTTACTGTGGATAGTGGAATGGAAGGGGTTAATAACAGGGATGACACCAAAGCAGCAAGCAAGGGCTGTGCAAGTCTTAAGTTAAAGACTTTGGACTGTTTTCATGCGGGAAAAATTTGCACAAAGGCGGCTTGAAACTATCAAAATTAACAAACTTCCTTTTGATGGAATTGAGATACTTTTAGTTTATTTTATCTTTTTACATGTTTTTGTGATGTCTTTATGATGTTGGTAAGAATCATAGCAAAAACCAGTGCGATATTTATTGGATTAGAATTCACGAATACACAGTGCTCATTTCATAATTAATCTTACCTAGATAACATTTTGGTCCATTAACCTGTAAAAAGACTTCTGTTACCTTCTCGAATTGTAACAGAGATTTAGCAAGCACAGTTTCCAATAAACTATTCTTCCAAGAAAAGATTCAGGTGAAGTATTCTATTAAGTGATGAATACTGATGAAAGAAAATGTTCAGTGAAAATGTAACAAGTACGCTACAGAAGTCTATCTCCACCTAACAGAAAAGCAACACAATTATAATTTCTACCGAAGTATAAAGTGTGAGGTGTTTATACACTATATATCTAATGGATTTGCATCTTAGTTTTCAGCTTATTCAATTACATTTGCCTCTTTTTTAAACACACAGCATTTTTAGGCTTCTGTAAACTTTATGCCTCAAAATATATATAATAATTATTTTAAAAAATCATGCTACAAAAGGTAACTTTCCAATCATGCCATGTCATATCATTTTGATATTTAGTAATATATATTTTCATAATAGTTGAAAATACTTAAAGTAATAAAATCAAAATTACCTCTGTAACTCTGTAAAAATTATATAGAGATTGTTCCTAAAAGATGAAGATTTCAAAATTATAATAGAAGCACCTGTTAAATTATTACACTCGTTTGGTTTATTTAATTGGGATGTTGTGTGCTACACAGCAAAGAGCAATTGAATAATTGGTGGTCGCAATTTAATTCTTGTCCAAGGTCTACTTTTGTTTAGGTATAATTTAGCAGGGCGAATGGACTCATTGAAATTGTATATACACTTTTCTATATAGGCATAACATTTGATCATTTATTTCATTATTTATGGCAAGAGTGCCCATAACTTTTATGAACGTATCAAATGGACATGATCACAAAAACAAACGTAAATTATTATCACGGAGAACAGCAATACCCCTTCAACCACTAATAGCTATAATGGTATCATACTTATAATAAAAGCCACTATTGTATTTAACTGTCAGCTAACTGACAAAAAAAGAAAATGTCTCAAAAAAATTTGTCAAGATGATACCTTTTGCTACAAGTTTAGAGAAATACTTCAATTTTTAAGCTCTTTTTACCTGATTCTGTTGCTATAGTGTTCTGTTTTCATTATTTAATTAATGGGTGCTGTGTAAATACCTCAAATGAACAAATTATCATTGAACTTATAGAAGTATTTGATCATATAGATGTCTCATAGGAATAAAAGAGTTGATTTTATGACAACAAATGTTTTACCACGACAAGTGCTTTAAACCTTTAATATTTGATAAAATTCCAACACCAAATTTCTAAGTCCAGTCTTTTTGACCTCAAACTAGCTTTTTAAATATTAGGGCCACTGGAAGTGTAAGAGAGACATATTAAGCTTATCTGGTACATTAACACCATACAGGAAACATTGTGAAATACGAAATGGTGTTTAACTTTCTTTGGGTTATATTTGTATAAACATATTAATATATTTTCAAAAAAAGACTAGAAAATAGTTGAAAGTTCACTCAGAATAAATAAGGACTCACTGTACTTCTACATTTTCTTAAAAAATAAAGAGAAAGTAATGTATTCCCAGAAAAACAAAGGTGCAAGGATGCTGTATTAGCAAGCATTAAAACAATCTAAATCTCCTTGTGTATGTCCATCAGAGCTCTTGGATAATCAGGCACATTGTCAGTGAGCACAAATCTTTTGAAAGGAATCTTTTCTTCTGAGAAGTAGGTCTCAACAGTGGCCTTAAAATATTCAGTAAACCATGCTGAAAACAGATGTGCTGTCATCCAGGCTTTGTTTATTGAGCACAGGCAGAGTAGATTTATCATCATTCTTAAGGACCCTAAGGTTTCTGGAATGGTAAGTGAGCACTGGCTTCAACTTAATGTCACCAGCTGCATTAGTTCTTAAACAAGACAGTGAGCCAGTTCTTTGAAGCCAGGCATTGACTTCTCCCCTTTAGCTATGAAAGTCCTAGATGGCACCTTTTTCCAACAGAAGGCTGTTTCATCTACGCTGAAAATCTGTTTTTCGGTGTAGCCACCTTTATCAATGCTCTTAGCTAGATCCTCTGGATAACTTTCTGCAGCTTCTCCATGAGCACTTGCTGTCACCTCACACCTTTATATT